>JAPYMA010000395.1:0-124401 GCA_035041965.1 Anisakis pegreffii
CGTATTAGTTAGTTTGTGGGAGAGCTAACCTCAGGTGCTGATAATGGCTGTACTGGCATATCAAATGGAGAAAATGTTCCCTCAAAATTGAGTTTCACTAACGTAGGGTATGAATCGCCTTATGAAGTTAGCGGTAGGTCTGGAAAGTTCGCCTGGACCACTCACCTGTAGAGTCGAGTCGCTGACTGGTGACTCGAAGTCTCAGGTGTTTGTGGTTACTCGCCGAAGCTTATCTATTAGCTAGTGTCATGATGGCATTCATACATTTCTATGATGATTTCCTTATGTCCCTTGCCAGTGTGGTTATCATTCATCACTTGTGCCACTGAGATACTCGATAACCTCATACAATCCACTCGAATGGTCAGTTATCGTATTGAAAATAACGTATTAGTTAGTTTGTGGGAGAGCTAACCTCAGGTGCTGATAATGGCTGTACTGGCATATCAAATGGAGAAAATGTTCCCTCAAAATTGAGTTTCACTAACGTAGGGTATGAATCGCCTTATGAAGTTAGCGGTAGGTCTGGAAAGTTCGCCTGGACCACTCACCTGTAGAGTCGAGTCGCTGACTGGTGACTCGAAGTCTCAGGTGTTTGTGGTTACTCGCCGAAGCTTATCTATTAGCTAGTGTCATGATGGCATTCATACATTTCTATGATGATTTCCTTATGTCCCTTGCCAGTGTGGTTATCATTCATCACTTGTGCCACTGAGATACTCGATAACCTCATACAATCCACTCGAATGGTCAGTTATCGTATTGAAAATAACGTATTAGTTAGTTTGTGGGAGAGCTAACCTCAGGTGCTGATAATGGCTGTACTGGCATATCAAATGGAGAAAATGTTCCCTCAAAATTGAGTTTCACTAACGTAGGGTATGAATCGCCTTATGAAGTTAGCGGTAGGTCTGGAAAGTTCGCCTGGACCACTCACCTGTAGAGTCGAGTCGCTGACTGGTGACTCGAAGTCTCAGGTGTTTGTGGTTACTCGCCGAAGCTTATCTATTAGCTAGTGTCATGATGGCATTCATACATTTCTATGATGATTTCCTTATGTCCCTTGCCAGTGTGGTTATCATTCATCACTTGTGCCACTGAGATACTCGATAACCTCATACAATCCACTCGAATGGTCTAAAATTATCGCATTGAACATTACGTATTAGTTAGTTTGTGGGAGAGCTAACCTCAGGTGCTGATAATGGCTGTACTGGCATATCAAATGGAGAAAATGTTCCCTCAAAATTGAGTTTCACTAACGTAGGGTATGAATCGCCTTATGAAGTTAGCGGTAGGTCTGGAAAGTTCGCCTGGACCACTCACCTGTAGAGTCGAGTCGCTGACTGGTGACTCGAAGTCTCAGGTGTTTGTGGTTACTCGCCGAAGCTTATCTATTAGCTAGTGTCATGATGGCATTCATACATTTCTATGATGATTTCCTTATGTCCCTTGCCAGTGTGGTTATCATTCATCACTTGTGCCACTGAGATACTCGATAACCTCATACAATCCACTCGAATGGTAAGTTATCGTATTGAAAATAACGTATTAGTTAGTTTGTGGGAGAGCTAACCTCAGGTGCTGATAATGGCTGTACTGGCATATCAAATGGAGAAAATGTTCCCTCAAAATTGAGTTTCACTAACGTAGGGTATGAATCGCCTTATGAAGTTAGCGGTAGGTCTGGAAAGTTCGCCTGGACCACTCACCTGTAGAGTCGAGTCGCTGACTGGTGACTCGAAGTCTCAGGTGTTTGTGGTTACTCGCCGAAGCTTATCTATTAGCTAGTGTCATGATGGCATTCATACAATTCTATGATGATTTCCTTATGTCCCTTGCCAGTGTGGTTATCATTCATCACTTGTGCCACTGAGATACTCGATAACCTCATACAATCCACTCGAATGGTCAGTTATCGTATTGAAAATAACGTATTAGTTAGTTTGTGGGAGAGCTAACCTCAGGTGCTGATAATGGCTGTACTGGCATATCAAATGGAGAAAATGTTCCCTCAAAATTGAGTTTCACTAACGTAGGGTATGAATCGCCTTATGAAGTTAGCGGTAGGTCTGGAAAGTTCGCCTGGACCACTCACCTGTAGAGTCGAGTCGCTGACTGGTGACTCGAAGTCTCAGGTGTTTGTGGTTACTCGCCGAAGCTTATCTATTAGCTAGTGTCATGATGGCATTCATACATTTCTATGATGATTTCCTTATGTCCCTTGCCAGTGTGGTTATCATTCATCACTTGTGCCACTGAGATACTCGATAACCTCATACAATCCACTCGAATGGTCTAAAGTTATCGTATTGAACATAACGTATTAGTTAGTTTGTGGGAGAGCTAACCTCAGGTGCTGATAATGGCTGTACTGGCATATCAAATGGAGAAAATGTTCCCTCAAAATTGAGTTTCACTAACGTAGGGTATGAATCGCCTTATGAAGTTAGCGGTAGGTCTGGAAAGTTCGCCTGGACCACTCACCTGTAGAGTCGAGTCGCTGACTGGTGACTCGAAGTCTCAGGTGTTTGTGGTTACTCGCCGAAGCTTATCTATTAGCTAGTGTCATGATGGCATTCATACATTTCTATGATGATTTCCTTATGTCCCTTGCCAGTGTGGTTATCATTCATCACTTGTGCCACTGAGATACTCGATAACCTCATACAATCCACTCGAATGGTCTAAAATTATCGCATTGAACATTACGTATTAGTTAGTTTGTGGGAGAGCTAACCTCAGGTGCTGATAATGGCTGTACTGGCATATCAAATGGAGAAAATGTTCCCTCAAAATTGAGTTTCACTAACGTAGGGTATGAATCGCCTTATGAAGTTAGCGGTAGGTCTGGAAAGTTCGCCTGGACCACTCACCTGTAGAGTCGAGTCGCTGACTGGTGACTCGAAGTCTCAGGTGTTTGTGGTTACTCGCCGAAGCTTATCTATTAGCTAGGGTCATGATGGCATTCATACAGTTCAATGATGATATCCTTATGTCCCTTGCCAGTGTAGTTATCATTCATCACTTGTGCTACTGAGATACTCGATAACCTCATACAATCCACTCGAATGGTCTAAAGTTATCTTATTGAAAACAACGTATTAGTTAGTTTCTGGGAGAGCTAACCTCAGGTGTTGATAATGGCTGTACTGGCATATCAGATGAAGAAAATATTCCCTCAAAATTGAGTTTCACTAACGTAGGGTATGAATCGCCTTATGAAGTTAGCGGTAGGTCTGGAAAGTTCGCCTGGACCACTCACCTGTAGAGTCGAGTCGCTGACTGGTGACTCGAAGTCTCAGGTGTTTGTGGTTACTCGCCGAAGCTTATCTATTAGCTAGTGTCATGATGGCATTCATACATTTCTATGATGATTTCCTTATGTCCCTTGCCAGTGTGGTTATCATTCATCACTTGTGCCACTGAGATACTCGATAACCTCATACAATCCACTCGAATGGTCTAAAATTATCGTATTGAACATTACGTATTAGTTAGTTTGTGGGAGAGCTAACCTCAGGTGCTGATAATGGCTGTACTGGCATATCAAATGGAGAAAATGTTCCCTCAAAATTGAGTTTCACTAACGTAGGGTATGAATCGCCTTATGAAGTTAGCGGTAGGTCTGGAAAGTTCGCCTGGACCACTCACCTGTTGAGTCGAGTCGCTGACTGGTGACTCGAAGTCTCAGGTGTTTGTGGTTACTCGCCGAAGCTTATCTATTAGCTAGTGTCATGATGGCATTCATACAATTCTATGATGATTTCCTTATGTCCCTTGCCAGTGCAGTTATTGTCTGTCATTAGTGGTAATAGGTATGTTTGATAAGTCATCGCTTCTGTTATGAATAACTGACCAGTTTCGAGAACTTGTATCACGGGCTATGATTGAATTGGATGAGTGTAGTTTGGTCTGTGCATATAGGTTGGAATTTTCTCTTGACTGCTAGCACAGTGTCTTATCAGGGTTTGAATGTGTCTGTGTGTAGGTTATAAAGATAATTAGTGTTTTTGAAGTAGCGTTTTCGGGGTAACATCATGAAATTTTCTCAAGCTTTATCATTCGAGCGCCCGGTTGATAACATAGGTATGTGAAAGCCAGGTAGCATCCCTCGGATTGCTCTTATACCTTGTAGAGGCAGGAAGACCTGAGTCATGCTTCACTTAGCATTAGCTTGACTTGACCTCAAACAACTTTCGAGTCAAACAGAAATGATTCCATCTGGCTTGATTCGATTTCGTGTTCATGATATTCTTTGAGAATTTGTCGACGTTATCCTGTTTCGGATTGTGCGGTTAGATATGGGGGTTGAAAACTCGTGTTTATGTGAATATCTGTTTGGTTATCCCGTTGCTGTTTTTGTTGTTGTTTATGTAATTATTTTGTGTTGTTGTTTATGTGATTGCTTCGTGTTTTCGTGCGTTGATTACGGTGTCCATCCTCTCGTTGATCATTATCGTGCTTTTGATGCTGTCACGCCAGGCACAATGAAGGGAAACACTGTTGGGCATGATTTGGTGAAGTTCCGTGAGCGAGGTAAAATCTAAATGTGCATAAGTACCCGGCACAAACCACTCGGGCACAATTCGATGTCACATACCAGGCTCAGGCTCAAGTTTGATGCTCTTGCCTATAAGTAAACTCTCAACTTTGCTCAGACTGGGATAAATTTGAAAATATCAATGGTGCGTGGCGCGACAGATGTATAAATGTTTCTCCACGTGTTACCACACATTACCACACACGTTACCACACCGAAATCGCCTGAAAGGATCAACGGGTTGTCAGCATTCGTCGCATTCGAGTTTCTGAAAGACATTTAGCATGTCGTTTAGCATAGGACAGAAATGGCAAAGCAATACAACGAATAGAGCATTTATGATACGACGTGTAATGTATGTTAGAATAAATGCTACGATGAAATCAGCAAGCTAGAATGAGCATCATTGCTTGAAAGTGAATGATATACACAGAAAATGTTGCCGTCTTTGAATCATGTTCAATTTTTTCTTTTGTGGAGAGACTATAACTTCCAAAAAAGCCTTATGCATTATCCTCTGGCAGACATGAGTCAGGCTTCGTATCGGAATCTTCACCAGTATTCAGTCAGCGCTTCTGAATGTACATGCATGCTTCTCTTTCCTTAATTAAAAACTGAGTGTGGAAATTCGTGAAGTAACCACACAAAAACGTTGGCAACTGTAATGCTGAATGCTGAAGCTGATTGTCACTTCATCCTTTTCCTGAGAATTTTAGAAGTTGACTGGAGTTGCTGAGAACAATTCAGATGATCCCATCAACATTCAGAAGCAACAATTAGCTCCTTACTTGTTCGAGAAATCAGTTGTTATTATGAGGAAGTAACTGTAGGGCAATGTCTTGATGCATACCATGACTGATGCGTGTTCTAAGTATATTATAGACTATACTCGTTTCTCGTTGAACAAAACTGCAAGATTACTTCAAAACATTCTAAATGAAATGCGCATTGAGTTCAGATGCATGTTTTCAACGTATACTCGATGATCAAAGCAGTCCAATGATTTCCTGACATAACAGATGCGCTTTTATCAGAGAACCATCTGCGGTGTCCATACATCTAGCTGAGCGATTTGCTTTTGCTTTCAAATTCTTTGAAATTCATCTTTCGAAGCAGGAGCAATTCAAATATTCTTAGAACATTAGGAGACCATGCTTTTTGCTCAAGTTTGCTCGAAAACATAATATCTTTTGCACATCATCGGATGGAGCAGATTCTCTAGTTCCTGAAAAATATGTATGTCGTCAGGCAGATTTGCTCAATTCAGAGAATTAAGCAAAATTTCTTACCTGTTATCAGTCATTCGTACTATTATTTATTATTATTTACAGTTTTTGTTGCAATTATTTATTATTACTATTGTTATAACTTATTCTCATTATCATTTACCCATATTATTATTATTTGTTATTATACCTCTCAAAATGGTTAAAGCGCTCTTGCTAGAATGGTATTAAATCTTTCCAAGATTCAATATCCGTTCAAATTCTTACTGTTAGTACACTTGATTAATGGAGTTTCTCAATTCCAATTAATTTCTTTGACCATTTCTTCGCTTTTCTTTCTTGACTCTTGGCGATAAAAACTGAACGACTAACTAAAAGTGCATTCAATAATGAATGTGCGCACTTCGCCTATTCCGTTCGTCGACTTACAGTCACGCTTGAGGGAAGACAGACAAAAAAATCAACTCCCACTTGCGTGCTAACATTCATGAAACATGTTTTCGTTTGTAACAACGTACTGCGATCAGTTAGATTAGTTTCTTTCCACAGTGCATTCATCCATTCATTTAAAAGGATTCATTATGAGTCATGTTGAAGTGCCGTTCAAAATTGTCAGCATTCTCTGGTTCGTGACGGAAATTGCCTATTGTAATTTCCGTCCTTTTAAAAGTCCTGAGTCATACCATTAACTTAATCGTTGGTGTTAATTATTGTAATTTTATCATCAATTGCACGAACTGATTGCTATTGTCGATAGCAGCTCTCATGTCAGTGATCTTTCGGCGTAATTGTGTCGCATTCCGTCGAATGAAAGTCAAATGAATTGAAAAAAGAAAAAGGCTGGTGAGTGATAGGTATCACGCTCGAAGCGAAGTGATTTCCTGATAGCGGATGTACTCGCTTTTATTAGATTGGCAGTAACAAAACATTAACGCCTTCGAATCTCTACCCACAATGCTTTTTCAATGGCCAATATTGGCTCATCAAAGCACTTCGCAAATATAAGTAGTTGAGATAGTAGTCGTCGTTCTAGAACTTATTTCGTCGAATTTCACTCAATACTCAAATTCCATGAAACGACCTTCTTGCGGAACATTGGAATTTATCAAATTGCTTTGAGCCTGGTGATAGTAATGTGGCTCGCAGCGCCATTATGACCTTTTCTGTGCCTTCGTCTACATATTACTAGGCATTCTTTTGTATAACTCCGTCTATTTCTAATTTGCATGACTACGTTTATTTCTAATTTCATGTGGATTTCACCAATCGTTTTCCTATCACTTAGAATCTTTGGTACTGACATTTTGACTGCTAACATTTTTCTTTGCATCTTTAATCAGTTCATCCTGTTTGTCTATTCAAAAGGATATCTTAGCCATTAACTGCTCTGCATCTGCTTCATCCTGATTTGTTCAGCTTTATGGAACAAATGCCGAGTTGTTTAAATTAGTTTCACTGAGCAGCAAATTAATGCGTTCATTTGAAAACAAAGATTTATCACGTCAAAGTGACCTTCAAAAATATCAGGATTTTCACATTCATTCGAGGAAGTTGCCTGGAACACCTTTCCACTTTCTAAGAATGCTAAGAAAAGTGTCATTAAATTGCCGATACTGATTGTTATAAGTGCCTCATCAATCACACAAACTGTTTGGTTGCTATTATCAACAGCAGCTCTCATTTGCTGATGTTTTCTACATTTGCTGTTGCTCTTGAGCGGACAATTCAACACTACGGTGAGTGATTTAGAATCATTCAGCTATAGATTTCACCACTTCATTGTTGTCGTTTCAGCAATGTTTTACAGTTCTCTCGAGCAGATAAAAGCAACTAAGATTGTTTTGTGATGATGCTTGCTGTGGAATTGTTCAGAAGCGTTGACTGAATTTGATTGGAATTCGGCTGATTCTGAATCAAATTCGATCAATATCAACAGAATTTCAATTGAATGCTCTATCTGCTCTAGAACAAATCTTTTTCGGGTAACTTACAACTGAGAACAAATTCGTATGATAGCTTCGGAGTGCAGTATCTCCTGTAACTGAGAGATAAGAGAAAATAGCGCCTTGCATGATGAATTCGTACATCTTGACAATCGGGAAGTAGACACAGTCAGAAGCATAAGTGCCTATTACTCAATGTCTCGTCGGCGTATATGATTAAATGCTCCATTTGCTCTGGATTAAATCCATCGATTTATGTGTGCAAGCGTGCAACTAACAAGCTGCGCACCGTGTGCAGCATCGTCACAATTGAGCTGAGTTAGCAAGCATGAAATTATTTCCTTGTTCAGTGAAGTAGCTGTTTCACGCCGAAAGTTCAGCAGTCTTAAAAGTGCAATCTACTAAACATCTTTCATGAGCATTTCAAGGAGGAATTTTGCGAAGTTGATGAGTCTATGGCTACAAGTAAACATCAAGGAATCAATAAAATGAGTGTGTGAAGCCAATCAGGGTGCTCACTGAAAAGGTTTTCTGGCTGTGATATCTTTGTTTCAGTTCATTATTTAGTTTCGATGAAAAAATTTGATTTATGCTACATTTTGTTTCTTGGTTGCACAGACGTATTTTTTTTGTGAATCACTCTGATCAGACATGACTGGTGAACATATAAATAATAGCCAGCAGCCACATCCAAGACGAGCAAATGAGATTTAGGTGGTGATAAAAGGTGAAATTGGGCACAAAATTCGTTCTCAGCACACTCAAAGAGATATGTTGCACTTGTCATTGCGACAGAAATATCCGTTTGTGTGAATGAATTCTATGCGTTTTTGAATAATCACGATAACCGAATCAGCCACGAACAATTCTCTATAGATTGCTCAAGGCAATAATGCACTTTCTGAATTATGTTCCTTCATTCACTTAGTTAGACGACTCATGTCAATCATTTTCTTACTGTAGCACGTAGCACAAACAAAAAACCAAAAGGCGTCAGCAGGTTTTCATTTCGTCCACATGAACGGCTTCAATCATTCAATTTAGACAAGAATCCACACTTGGAAAATGATAAAAAATGGCAATTTAATGAAGGCTGCATTGAAAATGTGGTTTTCTGTATGAAGCCTAGCGATACGAGGAGTAATTAAAGCCTCTTCGTCTGAAGGCAAAAAGGAAATAAAATTTACCAGGAAGCCAGATCGCATCGAATCCTATCGACTGCAAATTTCCGAAAAGTGTGAAAGACGAGCAGCGTATGACTCATAGGAACAGTGAGGATTTTGTCAGAAATTAATCGAAACTTTGAAGAGATTTTCAGGGGATGTAAGAGATTTCAAGTGTTTTTGTGACAAACGATAGACATGAGTGTGAGTGAATACGATCTTTAAAAGTTGTTTTGTCATTTATGGATTAATTCATAAAACGGATCATTCGGCTTGTTTGCAGTCCAATGAACTCACCACATTCTCACCAATCGAGAACGTCGTTTCTTTGGGTAATGATGTGCTGAAATCCACTTCGAAACGGGTACTGATTATCCGATCTTCATGATACGTTTTCTGAATTGTTCTTGAACTTCCCGGCTATTTTGTTAAGAGAAAGGTAACTCGTGTAGCACGGTGTTCGATCCAGTCATCTCAACAATGGCCAATTTCTAGAGCGGTCCCTCAGAGCAAAATAGTGCAGAATGCGTTTAGATGAGAAAATGAGTGTGAAGCTTAGTTGCTTGATGGTCATGAAGCATCATAGCATCGATCAACCTTAAAAGTCCATAAAAATAAACGTTATTGACATGAACTACTGATAATTGAGTGTTCTCTGTGCCATGAAGTAATGTTATAATGAATGCTTAGACGGTTTCGCGCAAGTGTTGTGTTGCGATAAAATAAATAAATTCGTGGTTCAATAAATAAATTCAAGCATCATGCAATCCACTCATTAATCATGCACCAGGAATTGATGCACAGTTGTTGGGGGAATTTACTAAGAGTTCAGTTATCCGTTGGACCTTTTCAATTGATGAATTTGTTGACAACCTTCTCTCTTGACTTAATGAATACAGACTCCTTCTTCGAATGGGTCACTTATCGCTGTTGTCACATTGTGGTGGTTGATGACGGCTTCAATCCAGACATACGTAAATGACGATTCGAAAAATTTGTTCCGCTTCGAATCAAAACTCTTCGATGCTTCTTTATAATTGTACCTGAAGATACTGACTATGAATTGGCACATTAGAGATGAAAAGAACGATTTAATGGGTGCGGCTGAATGGCCTTTTTGCACTGACAATCTAATTGCGAGGATTTATCATGAACAGTAAACAACATCGATTTTGCAGTGTATCAGTGGGAAGGTAATCTTGCCATTTTGCTCAGAAAGAGCAATTAAAACGAATCCATCGACTAAATCTCATTGCAAAAATGAGAAATGTTCACGGAACCGACTCGAGCAAGATATGATTTATTGCTTTATTCAATAATATTTCGAGCGGATGCACACAGCAAGACTCATCGCATTGCCATGCTCATAAATCAATGCAGGAATCAAGCATGATATCGAGTTCATAGCAGATTTAAAGCACGCATTCAAGCTCACGTGATTCGCTTTTGAAGAAGTATCTTAAGACGAGTGAAACATGCAACGAGAAAATTGCCTGATCGGTGTGTACATTGCTATGTCTCCTGAGCGTAAATGAATGTGCGTGCATGATTGTTGAAGAATAAAAGCATGAGGGAAACTGCAGTCGAATTATTTGTATTACGTGACCATTAGACTCAAAACAACTACTGGGGTGGATATGAACGCTGATTGAACGTTTAGCCATTTAAAAGAACGTGACTAAGATTGAGACAATCGCCGATAGTGACTGCACTATTGTTCCATTCGTATTGTTGAAAATGAAACCAAAAAAAAATTCTTGATGTAAACCTTCATCAATATCAAACAGTTGCGTGAAGTATAATATTTACTACACAAACATTCATGTGTCAGCTTTCTTGATACGATTATCGAGCCTGCTCGATGGCTTTACATTCTCTAGCTAACTGACAGTCGGAACGTGAGTCGGCGCTTTGCATGTAAGCATACAGGTAATGAATGCTGTATTGTGATAGGACGTCGAAGGATAAATTAATTGTAAAACCTTATTCGATTCGTTGCACAGATGGAAAGCTTTCGATTATGGAAACATGATCAGTTTCGTGCATGCAATGCAGGTGAATGTCTTGAAGATGACTACAAATGACTCAGTTACTGGCCAATTTAAGTACTGCAATCGACGTGCTCTACCCAAATGTATCGTTAGAAATGCTCTGCAGAGACCATTGGTCGTCTTGAAGCAATACTCTTCGGTTTGTTGCTGTCATTTATGAGCTTCGTCGAATAATGAAATTGGTTTAATCAAGTTGCATTCAACACACTAACTTACTGATGAAAAAATTGATGAAACTATTCCACACCCGAATGTTTGCTGACAAAACTATTAATTATTTGATGAGCACATCACTTGCTGCGCTCCTCACTATTCTATTCGAATCAATCATTTAGCTCATATCAAATTCTGAATGTGACATCAGTGAGTGTTTGAAATCAATGATGCGAGAAAACTGCATTAGTAGTTAAATGCGATCCAGTGTTTCGGGTTGCACGGCTTAAAGGGTAGTGCTCGGGTATTATATTGAATGTGTTCGTGATCTTGCTACGATAATATAATTTCAAGAGTATCTAGCAAACAACCGCTGATGATGAATATGATGTATTTTGTGATATGAGAGTTTATTGCCAAGGAAGGAATATGTGCAAGCAATAATACAGCATTAATGGCGGAGCGATCTGACATCATGCCGGTTGTTTAATGAGTTAAAAATAATAAGAGATCAAAATAAAATGGTTGAATAAATGATAGTGATTCAGATATAATTCTACGCCGTCATATGTGTGATACAGCACAGTTATGGAACATATGTGACAAGAAGTTCAACTATAGAAACTGCGTGAATGAGATGAGGAAATTCTTTGAAAAGAATTTTCAAATAATTTTTCAGGTGAGCAATATGCCACTTCAACGCTTGAGGTATTGGAACGGCAAATGTTGAGAATATTTTCCACGAAAATGGCATCATTGAGTTAGTTTCATCTTTTGACAACATTATTAAAGAGCGCAAATGATCACGCAAAGGTTGTACGCTGATTGAAGATTAGTGGTTGGCTGTCAGGCGAATTGGTTGAGGCCAATAAAACGAATTAATCAAAAGTTATAGATACGATGAATTCTAACCAACCAATAAAGGCATTCGATCAACGTGCTTGTTTGCGCTTTCGCCAAAGAAATAATATCGTCGGCGAATCTCCACTTCGATGGTTTTGTTATTTTCAACTGATTGTAAGCATATGAGAAGTTGGGCAAAAGCAGTTCGCCTCATGACCGGTGAATGCATGAACGCGTGCTCAATATGGTCAGCAATTTGCATAAATCAACTCACATTCGCGTAATTTGCTTACAGTTGCCATTTGCTAGCGCTTTCTAGTTTTTCGTGATGCTGACGACGGTAAACCACGAGAAGTGGCCATAACAACGTTTAATCAGCATACATACCCACTGCTAAAATGCAATTTGTGAGTGCGTTTCTTATTTTTAAAACCATACTCCATCCATTCAGTGGATCGTTCAGAGGATTATAGTGTATTGATGAGTATTTGCAAGAGTAAGGCTAGCGTTACCCTATTTTGCCTCGTTGTGACAAGACAAATGTGAGGGATCTGTACGCTTTAACATCGCCTACAGGTACTTTAGAGTCGTTTTCCTCATCGCATTTCATGTCACAATCAAGAAATATCATTCAGTTCATGCCAATGACTAGAGTAACAGCCATTCGGCTGAGTATCATTCTAGTGTTTTCACTTCAGAGAAGTATTTCTCAGATGAATTCTGCTATGTGCAATTACCAACAAAACCATTGTATGCGCCCAATCTGGAACGTTATGAGCGTGTTTTTCTCGTGATGATTATCTTTTCGCTATGCATTGTGCTATTTTCCATCTTTGCAAAATCGCTCTAAATCGTCAACCCGAAGCAATAAAAAAGGAACAGTGGAGAATCAAGGAGTGAGCCCACTCGATTAGCCTGAATGCTAACGAATGGTCCTCGTTCATTCCCTAATATGAAAATGTGAATATTTAATGCTGCCATATATCACTGAGAGTGGCAACGAATTGTGCTGCATCAATAGACTGCTCTTTTGAGTGCTTTTTTGTGAGGCCCTTCTACCATTTCTTTCTGGTTGCATTCTGGTCGCACAGATCTTTTTCTTCTTTCTGGTTTTCTGGTTGACCGCGCACAGGTGAGCAATTTGGGACCATTAAACATTCATTTTTGCTCGAATTCTTTCGTGTCAATTTCGAAATCATTGAACAAGTTTTTTTTCAAATGATACGAATTCTCTCGTGTCATTTTTGAAAAAAAACTGAGTTTTCGAGCATTCCCGAGTAATAGTTGCAAATCGCCGTTGATTGCGAACGCTTGATTGTTTTCGGGTGATTCGAGTCGGGATGATGATGATGATGATGAAATTGCTATAGGACAATGGAGCAAAATAACGCAGTTGTTTTTGCAATGGATGATTTTAATGGTTGATCCATCAAACAGTTGTTTGGATTCTGTCGGAATTATCCCATTTCACAACAACGGCCCTTGTGTGCAGCGGTAATCAGTGGAAAATAAGTTACTTAAGACAAAAGAAGAAAGATTGTGTTAAACCGAAGAAATGATAATGATAATCTGGCGCTGCTAAGCATACGTCAATATTTCGGGTAGATGGCACGCATATGCGGTGATCAAAATTCAATGCAATCACCAAGCAATTCAAGGAACTAAATTCATTTTGTGGGCGAGAACTGAGTCTTCGAATATTCCCAAGTCAGTCATTTATCAAGCGCTGTAAAATATTTACGGTCTCATGATGATTCAATATAAATCAAGCTAATGGGCGGAACTTTTCAACGCTCGTTTTTTATAAACAAAGGCATGTTATCATTGTGTTAGGTTTAACACTGGATTTCGTTGGATGTATTTTATACTTGAATATGCACACACACAAACGCACATCAAGTCTAATGTTGTTACTCTTTCAAACTTTTTTTTTGGAAATTGAAATGGAGTCTGATCGATCACTGTCACCACACGCCACTAACACTCAAATGCCTTCCTATTCACAACCGTATCTCGTCCTCTAAAGACAACATCGTCAATGCTCTTTTGGAGATTATTTCATAGATGGAGTGATATTCGGAGAATTTTTATTTTATAGCTTATGAACATTCAGTTGCTGTTTGCATCAAACTTTTTTAGACGGCATTTGTTTGGTGGAATTGAGTCAAATGACTAACTTACAATAATGTATCAATGCCCTCGGGAAATTTTCGGAGAGATTCCATAGAGAAGAACATTTCAAATTGGTCACGCAGATCTGGTCGATACTTTTTTCTTCTCATTGATTGTTAGGTATTGCTCATAAGCTGTAGGTGACACAGGTGACGTGCAGGAAACTTTTGCGCAGTTGTTATGCTCAAACCTGCAATGCGCAAAATGTCATGCATGATCCTGTCGAGTATGTGAGCTCGTAGATATTTGTTTGCAATATCGCGTTTGTATTTGTTAACGTTATCGTTCGTCAACTGATTGTGAGCAAATTTCATCATTAATTATGACTCATTGTTAGAATGAGAAGGCGATGCATGTTGCTGTGGTGTTTCGACCAAATCGTTCCCTTATGACCTGGTATTCAGAGAGAGAGGAGTGTCCCTGAAAACGGATTGAAAATGAACTTGTTCAGCCCTAAATGGAATAACTTGTTTCAAAAACAATTCTGAAATCATTGGAGAATACAATGACTGACTCGTTTTGTTCAGCTCAGCGATATCTTCATGTAGTGATCAATGAGATCCGTGGAAATGGAAGATCAATTGAGTAGAATAATGCAGACTCCAACCAGAGGTGATAGTTTCGATAACGATTGAGATGAGATGAATGAAAACTGTTTCAAACGGAGATGGATCGAAACTGCTTGTTGCTCTAAAAGTATCGAAACTTCTCATCAGCGTTTTCTTTTGAACACGCAAAAATCGCATGTGACTATTTCCGTAATAAAGCGAAACAGTCATGACTTCAACGTGTATCCATATGTCTTACAGTGCTGCGTTATTGGTGACATTGAAGATTCGCCATGACGTTTCAGTTCTCAATCATAAGTGCAACATTTTACAGGGTATAAAGTAGTTTACGACTCTCGAATTGCTAGCGTTATTGTGCATAGGTATGGTTGGCACATTATTCGTTACAATTATTGGCCCTCTCGAGAATGTCTTACGGTAAAATTAATACGTCTTCACTGGTCATCATAAAATGACTTTTGGTTTCATTATATCGCTTGCTGATTAGCAGAAATCGTGTGCATTTTACAGCTGTTTGATGCTAGGCAACGGCTCATTCCTTCTAATTTTCACGGAAGTGATGATATCATCCTAATGAGTGATATCATCCTAAATATTTGCAGATATCAAATAACAGTACTCATTACTCGAAATTGAAACGTTTCATGCAATAGGATACTGGCGCTTGATGTGCCACAAATGACATCTGTGATATATTTGAGTAGTTTTTTCGAAACTCGTTTTTTTCGTCGATAGCACTCTTACGTAAGAGTAGTCGTTTTTCACTTTCCAGAGCAACTCAAACGAGTAATTAGGATTGTTCGCTAGGAGAATATTATTCATTTGTAACGTCTTTCTCACGATGACTTCTTTTTTTGCACGTGCGTATTTTTCAGTGATGTGAGATAGAGTTGATTACGGGCACAGAAAGTGCTCTTGCTCTCTTTGAGGTAGGTTGTTCATTCATCTGATTTGTTTTGATTATCCCTCTTGAAATTGAGGCGTTTCAAAAGAAAAATTTATTGAATTTTAGCGCAACGGTTGCGATGAGCATCGAATGTTGTCCTTGCTTATCATCAAACGTGCTCTCTTGCTCATCAACTTTGCACTCGTCTCGAGTTTTTTGATTGATCGAACTTGTTCGAACAACTTCGTTAAGCTCTCGAAAACAAAGATATTTGTCAGTTCAAATTTTGAGTGCCAACGCGCACGCAGTTCAGCAAAGAGTAAGACATTAATGATGCGTTAGCAACGGAAAGCCCTTTTCAGGGCACAGTTGCTCTTTCCTTACAAACAGCTTGTTATTTGAAAATCATCGTGCCCACGACATAATCCAATGATTACCACTGAGTATTTATTGGAGTCAGATGTGCGTTCGCATAATTTCACGTTCAGATTGTAGGCTTGAAGCTCATCAAAAACTTCTGTGGCCCTCTTTGAATCACTTGAACGCGAACATTTGTTGCTAGAAACTTTAATTTTGTTTTAGTTAATTTTGTTTCACAGCTGAGCACTTCCAACAGGATGTTAGCTGGGCAATACGAAAAGGAGTACCAATCTGAATTATGTGCATGGTTAAGTTTCAGAGCATCACTGATTTAATCAGAAGAAATGTGCGATCGGCTTTTCATTTGATCAACAGTACGCATGATTAAAAGTGAAGTGAAGAGCATTTTGACGAAACGTTAACATCGAACGAACGCTTACTAATCAAGATGACTTCCAGATTAGCAATGCACTAGAAGTATACCTAATTCCGTGAGCCAGCCGATGCTTGGCTCGAAAATATCCTGCAATCTGACAAAGAATACGTGAATTTTAGAAAAAAAAAAGAACGTTCCTCGTTTAGTGCATGTGTCATTTTTTGAAGGAACGAGTCGAATGATGAGGTTGTTTACATTTTAACCGACTTATTCCTAATGCAATTGCTTTCATATTCGCAAATTAATTGCACCGAAATGCCTCCGAACGTCGCTATTTGGAGTGAACTAAAAGAGCTCATATTATTTTAATAGCATTGCATTACCTCGATCAGCTGCCGCGGTCACAGTTGATGAGGGACCTGAAAATAGCAAACAGTCGAAGAAGAGGAAATCAATACAGTCAATTATGATCCAAAAACATGATGAAAACATCCGTATGATAAATTTCCTCAACATCCTTATGCATTCAATGTTGGAAGATATCTTCATCTAGCAATTATCATCCTATGATTGATCTAAAAGAGCTCATATTATCATTATTGCTAACTTACTCATTAACTCCCGTATCATTAAGCACTCATTAACGTTAAATGCTCAACGTAAGGAAATGGATGATGCGTTTTCTTCAAAGACTGTACGATGAGTGAAAATGAGCCCGTCACATTTCTTTATTCGTAAGTTCTCACATTTTCAGTCATGTGCTAAAGTTCTTGAGTGCATCTTATTTTTCATTTTCTGGATGTTCAAAGCAATGAAGTTTGTTGCGAACAATGTAGTTTTTTCATTGCGTTATTGCAATAAAGTGAATTAGCCGTTCTGCGCTGAGTACCTTCCAATCATAGACATATACATACCACTTCTGAACATGTTTTTCATTTAGAGTTGAGTTTGCCCCATGCATAATAACTGATACTTGTAATTGCACTTTCAAAACTACATTCTACTTGATCATTCGATTATTTCTGTGAATATATCCGATACAAGTCTCTTCCTCTCACCCACCTACCAGCTTCCGATGAATTTTAAGCGTTTCTCTTTAATCGCAATACCATGAGTGCTCATCGATGCTACGCCTACGCACGAAAGGCTGCGTGTGCGCTAATGTGATTTCTTCATGTCTGTTTTGGAGGTGTTCACGGTTGGTGAAGCCTTATAAAACATTCTGAAGCTTGATAAAGTAAGAGCAGTGGCAGAAATTTTAGAGAGTCTATGCGATATTGACGATGGTCTAATTGCGACGGTCAACTGATCGAAACTTTGAATCTGCTACTGTATCATGGATCGTCTTTTACGCTTGAAACTTTTAGCAAGTTGATTTGAAAATAAGATCAGAACTGTTTTTGGCTCAGTCGTAAGTGACATTGTTTCGTAGTTGTTTCAGATAGTTTGCCGCCGAATTGAATAATTTTTAATTCCTGATGATAGGAAATGACAGCGCATCGCAGATTCTCTTCTGTAAATGATAGCCGTTAGATGTGTTATCTGCATCATTCAGTCTGTGATCATTTTATGGGAACAAAAAACAACGAGTGCATTTGGCGATCGATCATCGGGTGTCTACTTCTGCTGATGACATAATGAATGTAAACAGGCAGACGTTGCTCAATGAGAAGATCTCGACTGACAGATCAGGAAATTGCACAGGAATTATCGCTATCAGAGCGAAACGTTTCTTTCAACAACCCACTAACTGAAATTTGCAATTTTGCAAATACCTCTTCATTATTTATTTCACTCGAATCAGCAAATCCAAACTATCAAATTTCTACCATAATGCAAAGATATTGGTGATAGCTTTGCACTATAATAAAAATTTTGATAGTCGGATTTAGCTATGAAATGTGTAACGTTGCAGTTTTTCGACACAATTCATCAACGTTTACGGCATTGTCTATTTTTTCAGTCCTTATCATATTGGATTTGAGAGCATTCGGAGTGGTTTTTGCAATGAGCAGATCCCTCGATATTCATTCCCTTAGCTTGCTGAGGTGCTGCACATCGGAATATTGATGCGCACCGATGAAACGTCGCATTTGTATTATGTGCGAAAATCACTTGGATAGAACAAACGTTTATAGCGCAATTTGTTTTCTATCGTTCATGTGTGATCGGCTTTATGCCGAACTTTGAGAGCATTTGTAGAGTGTGCAGCAGTGACAAATATTGCTTGCTGCTGTTGGCAGGCAGTTCGTTGAACCAATTTGGTATGGTTTGTGCTTACAGGCCTACTAGTCAAAGCATAACATTTTGGTAGTCAGCACATCAAATTTGACAATTCACAAGCTTTCGACTTCCGTTGCGTGCAAATGACATAAGTCCATATACTCACAATCAGCGTATTCTATTCCGTCGAAAGAAACAAAATATTGAACCAGTAAGTTAAGTAGATGTCACTGAAATGCTTTGCAACATTGTGTATCAATATGAAATTATTATGTTATGTTAATGAGGCATGTCATGTGCATCCATCCGAACAACGAACTCTTCAAATATTAACCAACTTATTTGGTGTATTGAACCGCAACTAAACGTTTTGCACATCGATTTATTTCAAAATTGCTTCTGCAAAGTATTCAAAAATATTGTCTGATGATAGACATCATCGACTTTCAGTATAAATACGGTTTGATTAGTGCATATGATGTGTGATATTGATGTGTAATCAACATCATAGATCCAAATCACTTCAAAAATCACAACTAGTGTTTCGTCGATCACTGAAGCAGTTGCTGTGCTGACAGCGAAACTCTGCAGGTTTTAGTGGCCGAACGCTTGGCACTGAATGTTTACTTACTAGTCAGATTTACATTCTCAAAATGAGCAACATGGACTCTGGTAATCCAATGAGTGCTAAACTAAAAATTATTGTCAAGAACTGAGAGAATGAAATAAGATGAGATGATAAAGGCGATGAGAATGAAATAAGCGGAAGCGTCTGGGGATTTCGCATCGATTGCGCTCATTCTTGAATCACATTGGATTGAAGCATTGAACAGTGAAGCAAATTTTACTTAATTTGAGACACTCGAGAGTTTGAATGGAAAATTTGTCGACGAATACGTCTGTCTGGTTTTCTTTCAACTGAGCGATAAGCAAGTGAAATAATTAAATCCTTATTGAATTCTCAAAGAAAAAAGTGCACAACTTGTGAAGAAAAAAAAACTTTGTTAACAATTTCAATAATTTGTAGCTTGAATCTCCAATGCATACCAAAAACAATATGATATGCGCTATTCTTTCTAAGTAGGATAACAAAATGTTACCGATGTGTAGCCAACTAA
The DNA here is from genome assembly GCA_035041965.1 of Anisakis pegreffii. Classification (NCBI taxonomy): domain Eukaryota; kingdom Metazoa; phylum Nematoda; class Chromadorea; order Rhabditida; family Anisakidae; genus Anisakis; species Anisakis pegreffii. The sequence continues at coordinate 19,627 of JAPYMA010000395.1, forward strand.
CATTTTCTTTCGCAACAGTTGCACCAGTTTAAAGTGCAACTCTTCAAGAAGACGACGAGAATGCGTCATTCATTGCACTATTTTTTGTACTGGATGCATACATGCGGTTTGCGAAAAAAAAACCGAAAAGATGATTAGTGAGGATTGTTCTCGTTGAGTTGAAGCATTGAACGAATGAACTGAATTCTTTAGTTTGCCATAATACGATTATCATCCTAATAAAAGCCATTATAATGACCTTATGGCATTCAATAACATCGTCATAATAAAATTTTATCAACGTTCACATATTTTGCTGCGCTATCCTTGTCTCTTATAAAGCTGAGAACGTCAGCGAATGATTCGGCAATTTACGCCCTCCCTAACGTTTCTCAAAGCTGCTTTCTTCAAATTTCACTGAATTAGTTTCTTCACTGAATGTTTTGTTGATTGGTCAATCTTAATTCTATTTTTACGTGTAATGTTGAAAATTGATCGCTTGTTGAAGAGATTCTATTTTAGCTCTTCAAATATTGTTTGGTTTATGGATTTTGTTATCTGTTTGCGGAACTTTTACTTAGTTTGAGACATTTGAGAATTTTAATCGAAAATTTATCGAGGAATACGTCTGGTTTTATTGCAACTCAGAGATAAGCCAGTGAACATTGATACACTAAAGCTGTTCCCAGAAACAGTGCCGATATTGACGTGCAGAAGATTGAGGTATGGATGATGCATCTGAATTGTACTTGATTAGTGATGCTGATGCTTTGTTTGCAGATTTTATGATATTATTACATGTACGCTTCGCTGAAGAAATTATTTTCTAACGAATGTTTCAAAGAAAAAAAAGTTTTGAGAATGCCACAGACACAGCTATATTCATAGCTGGAAAGTAGGCGATGCATCTACAGTTTCCATGGTTATTTTGTAAGTTAATCCTCCAGATCCGGATGCATCTGCAGTTGATCAATCCGGATCATCTATATTCCAGATTAGGAAATCGTCAAGATTTTGCACGAACTACTATTGCTTTCTTGCAGTTTCAATCTCTGATCGCCACTCAGCGGGTTCGTTGTGAGCGCGTTGACGTAACTAATGAAAATTCATGAGAGCACAACAATTACGCTGTTTGCAGGTAATGTACGGTCAGCACCTGCAAAATACGACCAGGATATTTTGTCATCATTCGAATGAACTAACTTTTTCACCTATGCAAGCTGTCTTTCGAATTTATATCATGCCCGTAACATATACGTTCGGCATTTGCGCAAATTTAATCAACATCTGCGTATTTTCGCATAAACAGGTACATCGCTAGCATGCATTGATTCATTGTTGTTTGCCATTCATATTGGACATTAGTCTCATCGAATCCCGGTTTAGCAATCAACAAACATGCGGAACTGCCTGAAATTTGGCTCTAATTTCGCAGCTGCCTTGTAACAAGTCGTCTACTTTCGGCAGACGACTGATTCTTGCCTAGAACCCTATTTATTTGCTCGGAACTGGAAAGGTTTCAAATCTGAGACGATAACGATCCAATCGGTCGATAAATGAGGCGTTTTGCAGATGCGTTCACAAAAGGTGAATTGGTTCTTTCTGGCTCTTTCAATCAGTGATCTCGTCGTCTTAATCGCAGCATTTTTCGTCTTTTCGGCGCCCGTTATCGCCGAAGATTCGGGCATTTTTGCACTGGTTAATGCATCACCACAACTTCTCGTCTTCTTCTATCCATTCGCACACATCGCTCACACCACTGCCGTTTACCTGACAGTGCTCGTGTCGGTGCATCGTTATTTGGGTGTTTGTCATCCATTTTTGGTGAGCGCGTTGAAGTGTTCTTCATGCGTATACACTCTCTTGTGAGTGTTCAGAGCAGAATTCTCCTTGAGAAGGTTTATCCCCATGCACATGTTCGTTCCCACATCAATAATAAAGAAAGCACACCCACGAGAGTTAATTGCTGATTTTTGTACGACATCTTTCGTCAGGCACTAGCATTTCAGTGAGAAAATGATTCAGTTCATTGTTTCGGGGTGATTTCATGTATTGTCACCTAGAAAAATATTTGGGGAGAAGGAGTGATCTACATGGAGTGAGCAAATCGGATTAACGATCAATGCGCAAGAAATTGGATTAGAAAGTGAAAAATGCGAGAAATTTGGATAAAGCAACCAACCGGTTGTGACTGGTACCAACTATTTGGCTTTTTTTTCAGGTAAGAAGAATCTCGAATGCTAGCAGCGTTAAATGGGTATTGTTATTAGCGGTATTGTTTGCGACTTTTTTCAATGTTCCACGTTGGTTCGAGCTGGAGAATGTGAGGTGTTTCAGTGAAACATTTCTACGGTGAGTGTGCATATTCGCATCTGATTGCAGTTAGTGTTTCATCAGCGAACGAAATAAAAAAAAGCAGAGCATGTTCACCACCGAATGATGTGGGATTGAGCTTAGTGAATTGGCATCTTAGGGTATTTCAGGGATTGGAGTCTATTTTGCTCCAACAAAGACTAAGTTCATGTTAGATGACATGTGCACGCGTGATGAACTTCCTGATCGAGGGGAAATATCACTTGATGAGGAAGTTGACAACACTTGTGTACGTTGCGAATGGTTGCTTGGAATTCACTAGATTTGTTGGTGATGATTATGGTAGGACCGAAACAGACCTGTTGGTTGTAACCGTTGATGAGAAGGAGAGTTGCATGAATCGCATTTTTTGGAGCATGTCTAATACTCTAAAGATTTATTCACAATAGTCAGTAAATCATGATTTGCGCTCAGAAAAATCAAGCTCTTTTTTTGATGAGTATTTTGTTCCCATTGCCAATCAAGGTCTGTGCGATAGATGAATCAAATGTTATCGGTTAGGAAGACTTTTTGGGATTGAATTTGCAAGAGCTTCATTGAAAGCAATTGCAGAGAAATAATTTGTATCCCTCGGATGTGCGTGAATGCTTTACCGGGATAAACACTACTGTTAATGGATGGAATACTCATTCAGCAGAACGGGAAATCAAAATTTGTAATTTGCGTTTTCTATTCATTTCAGTGAAAGTGAAATGGTTGCTCCAGCACCGCTGATGCGGAATGAAGCTTTTGTGATTGTGTACAGGGTGATAATGTTCCTAGTGGTTATGTTCCTGGTGCCGTTCATAACATTAACAGTTGTCAACTATAAGATAATCCTTGCATTGAAACTTTCTTCGAGGTTCGTTTCATTCTCATTCATGAATTCACTTCATCTCATTAAAGGTTTTTTTGCGCTTTACTAAATCATGAATGCGCTGAATGAATAATACCAAGAAATGTGACGATGTGGACGTTCTGCACTGATGAATAAACTTTTGATTGGCCATCTACATTTAATGGCATGAATAAATTCGTTAGAAAGGAAATTTAGACTCATTTGATTGATACGTTCATTTGAACAATGAGTTTAAGCTTGATTCTCAAACAGCATTAAGCGCACAAATGATTTTGTCATCGGTTTGTGTAGACAAGAGATCAGAGTCAATTGCCTAGCCTGTTGGCTACTTTGAGTTGATTAGCAATGTTGATCAATTGCTGCATCCAACATTAAGTGCGATTGCTGCACAGGGAGACGCAAGAATCTTTCAGATTAAGGGATCGAATGTTGAATCGTACGTTGAAAGAGACGAAAAATGCCACAATTGTCAGACGTGTTACATGTCCGCAATCAGCTAACGATTCCAATAGTAAACTGATGGTGACCCCGAAGTCGTGCTTAAAAGATGTGAACGGTAACCAGAAATCAAATTTTTGCTTTGCTACTCAATTGGTTCAGTGCTCTCATATTTCCGTCACCCAAATAAAATGAGTCACACACACAAACATCTGAAGAGAATCCGTTTCATTTTCAGAAAGACGTGAAGAAGGCGTAACGGTTATGTTGGTGGCGATCGTCACCGAATTTCTACTCTTCAATTTTCTTTCATTTGCGAATAATTTAGTGGAACTGATGTTCGCTTCGTTTGCGAGCAGCAATTACTTTCAATTGCTAGTTGAAGTGTCCACACTGTTGGTGAGTCTGAATGCTGCGACCACAATAATTATCTATGTGGCTTTTGGAAGTAAATATCGAACGGTTGCCAAAATGGTTAGCATGACGTTATTAACGCTCAACAAAGAACGTAAACAGTGAAATGATTTTGAATTACATGCAGACATATTACAATAGAATACAGCTCGTTAGCATGACTGTTCGGTGATTCGCGCAAGATTCGAATTGCTCAGCAAGCACACTGAGAACTGTTCAAGTGCTAACGATTTATGAGGCTTTTTTCGATGATGCACTTTCGTTGGAAACGAGCCGATATGTTCAGTGATCGATGAAATTCTTTCAGGTCATTTTGACGACTTATTCACGATTGAAGTATCGTCGAAAATCCACATGCAATAATTCAACGTTCAACACGCATCCCAATGACGCAACATTCATGGCTACTAGCAATGAAGATGATGCGAACAAGAAATGTATCATCAGGCCGACAGTATACTCCACTATTTCCTTGTATAAAGCTCATAACATCACTCAGAACTATCCATTCTCGGATTCAATGCGTCCGCCATTCGACGTTTGACTGTCCGAACTGTCCATTTTCCAACCAGTGAAATCTTATGTTTTTTCTCTGATGAAGCAATCAAAAATGTAGCTGAAACGGTTGTTCCCTGGGAAATTTGAGCCAGATACAGCTGCCTCTTTACGTTCAGCTGATAGATTTTTTCTCATACAATTCAATTGCGTGATGTGTTGTGCCTGCTTATTATGAGACGGTGATGTTGTTATATGGTTTTTATGCTGTGCATTTTATTGAAAGTGTCTAGAGTTAAAAACAGCTGTATTTAGCTGATGATGCTGCTTCTTCGCTTCGTAATTTTGCAGCAACTCATTTGAGCTTCAAGTTCAGCAGCATTTTAATCCTGAACACTCACGTGATTCACAGAATTGTTGTTATTCAGTTGTGTATCTGATCTAATGCAGAGAGTATCCCGTGCCTAGATAAGTGTGAACCATTAGAGCACATTTCAACCTTTCAAAAATTTATACGTTAAAGTCCATCCTAGGTCATTTTATGCCCTTGTATGCGTTGAAATCTGTCCTTACCTACTTCTGTGTATAGGAAAGAAAACCTTACCTCGCATATCCTCGAATTGCATGGTCGTCGTCACGTTTGCTCTGGGATTAAAACGGCTAACAGCTTATGAAGGTTTTATCTGTATGTAATGCACATATCTCTTGTATGTACTACTGTGTATGCTGTAAATATGAGTGTTCTTCATGTTCTAGACTGACTGTTCAATGTTCAGCATAAATGTATGGTCCTTTGCTCTGTACCTCATCACTACAGGCGATCTTGCCTTCTGGACATCAAACACCTAATGGTAGATTCTGAACCGTGATCACATCGAATAATTCATTGAAATCCAATATATTACGTCGAGGAAGGATTGATGGATGTAATTAAACTAATTCTTCGCTATTCTATTCTCCTCGGTTCCGAAAGCGATCGTCTTTTTGCTATGATTTGATACACTTGAACGAATTTGTTTGTTGTTCGGTGAATGTAATTAAAAGCAAACGTCACAAGCAAGGAAATGACGAACGTAACCAGTTTCGAAGGGATGACTGGTTCCATTAAGACCTACATACATAGTTGCGTCATCGTTGTCTTTCCGCATGGTTTGAGTTCAAAAACAAATTTCGAATGAGTCGTTTCGTTGATACGATTTGCAGAGATCGAGATTTCTCGTCCCAATAAAGGAACACATCACTGTCTCCAATATTTTGGTCAGTCGGTTGATGAGATCACAGTCAGTGAATTTGGGATATAGTTATGATGATGGGAAATTTGGTTTTAGTAGACGAGGTTGTTGGAAGTTGTGAGCAAACGAGACAAATGGCAATATTATTACATCAAATACGAGAATAAAATATTCTGCAGTGTAGCAAGCGTTCAATGAAATACAGTTCTTTGCATGTGCAGCAAGAGAGTCATTGTTACGCAATCCAAAGTCAGGTTCCTGTATTCATGAAAGCATTTTCAACTACTAGAAAAAAAGTGACAACCTCAACGCAATCAAAATCAATCATGAGATTAAATGTGACTTCAAAACGCATCACATTAGAATGGTTATTATCGGATTGTACTATTGCTCATGTATCTAGTGACTTTTAGACGTATCACAGAGCAATTATTTCCTCAATTCTGTATTGATTGAGTGCGATTGAACTCTCAGCTTGTGGTTCACTGAATGAATCAGAATGAATTCAACGAATGGCATTCATCATTGCCAGTGCAGCATGAGCACGGAAGGCTACCGTAGGGTTTTCAGGATGAGGAAATGGAAAGTTTTTGCAATTCACTGCAATCTGATGTGGTAAATAATTATTTGAAGAAATGAATCATGTGATGTAAGGAATGCGTTCTAAATCGGTCACGCATAGTTTGCAGAGTCATATTTAAGCGATGAGAATGTGCATCTTCATTTTTCGTTCACTCTAATGCTCGTTGGGTTGCTACAGCCATGCTATTCCTTTCTATAATTTAGCGTTCTGAAAGATTACTGCAGTGTCGAGACGGATTGCTTGCTTTGCATAATGACTAGGGGTGCTGGTTGTAGTGAGCTCAACGAGAGGTTTTCGGATTGTTTTTTTCATGATTTCTTAAGTTTCAGCTGACAGCTGACTGCATTTCCAGTTTTTTTGTCTTCGACTAATCCGATAATGCATGCTTTCAGGGGAGGAGAGAGCTGACTTTGGAGGGAACAGCATGCAGTTAATTTTTACGACTATTATATTTATGCTCATGCTGATTGTGAGCAATTTCTGCGATGTGATCTCTGCAGACGATAGTAGCAGTTCACGTTTCGAAGCAATGCACTCGCCAATGCATCGACGCAGAATACGCCGCGATTACTTGAGACGTAAGATTTAGTTGAAATTAACATTTGAAATGTTCTCATAATCCCACATCTGCACAATTTGAGACAGCATTACGAAAAGTGCTTACCGGAAACAACTCCAAATGAGAGGAATCAATTTTAACGAAACTCAAATGACATTCTCAACTCATTTAGCTAAATTCATTTTAAAGAGCTTAAAAACGAAGTCTAATGCGAGGATTTTTTTTTTGACAGTCGAAACCTCAGATAACCAGCACTGGTAACATTAACGTTTTGTATCGTCCAAAAGCAATTTGCGTTTGAATAATTAAACTTTGGACGTGCATGATTTTTCAATGAAATTTCTCGCGATGTTGTCAAGGAGTCGTGCTTGTTTTTCAACAGTTCATCGAGTGATATGATAGTTTGCAAGCGAGAAACTTTTGAGTTTCAGTCGGTTACTACCCGTCAACTGGATTGTACAGTAACTTTGGTAGAGGAGGTTATATGGGAGGATATTATGGTGGTTATCCAGGCGGACTGTACGGTGGATATGGTGGATTAATGCCGCCACTAAATCCAAGAGTGTATACGGATCCAGCTCCAATGATGCCATTCGGTGGTATGTATGGATAAGGTGTACATACCAGCAGATTACATAAATGAGATGATCATTGGGCGTTTATGGTGTTGTTATAATATTTTACATGCAAATTTACGCATAAAAATGGTAATGTTCGTTAATATTCGTTCATGTTATCGACTATTTTGACGACAGAATTATTGGCCGATTGCATTGACTCGCAGGTGCTTGATGAATCGTTCGGCAGTCTCCGGAGCTCAGATCCTCTTGGAGACATCTTGCAAAACAATAACTCGCGAATGCTTTTTTGTGGGCACACCATGAACACAAATGGGAATCGCTTGCTTCAGTTTCTTCCGTAGTACCCTGAATGCAACGTTGATAACTAACTGTTTCTGTGATTGACACGATGGTCATTCAAAAAACTATATTGATTCAGCAAAAGTTAACCCTCCAATAAAAGCTCTTTTTGGAGCTCGCACACTCGGAAACGTGACCAAAAGTATTTGCGAGCCCTAATGATGAACATATACTGTCAACGGATATTTAACTTTCGGTCAGTTGATCCGTGCGGATCTTGTGATTGCGGTACATTTGGTTCGGCACACACAAAACGTGATGAGAGATACCCACAAAACATATGCCGAAAGCCCGGGAAAGTGTCAAACAATAAAATGCGACGAAGCAAAGATGTCAGCTTTGACAGGTTCCTTCGAAGAGGTGAGCTTTTGAACAGCTCAGAGAGTGCGTCAAGAAATGATCCAAAGAAATGATCAAGAGTAAATGAGACTGGTGATTGATAAGGAAACGAACTGATTCACTAGAATGTAGATGATCGTATTAGCTCCGCTATTGATAATCCAAAAAATATTTCTCGAGAACATCACCCATCGGTTTGGTGAGAAGATGATCCAATAGTTGTTCCAATAAAGCACTGCGAACAACGCCAAGCCAGATATCGCTATTCCCTGAAACTTATGCGATTCGCGAAAGTTCAAAATCATCGCCATGTTGATGTCTGTTGGCTTTCTTATACGATGAAAATTGCTGACTCATAGAATCAAACGTCGATTTAATCTTTAAAAAAATTCATTTATGAGGGTTTACAAATAGCATTGATTGAATACGGTGTGATGCTTTTATAACCTGTATCAATATTGTTCGTTGTTTCTTTCGTATTTCCGCCACATTGGTCCATTGTGCCCTTTGGGCGGACTGAAACCATATGAATCAATGGAATAGCGCATTGTTCATGTGAAATTATGTTGCTCATTACGCGGTCGGAAGAGTCATTATGTGTCAAAATTTTCTGATCATATTCGACAGACTACATCATCAATAGTTTTGGGAATAAGGCTGAGGCAGTGGCAATTTCGCAAAAGAAACTTTATCCAAACCCTTCCTCGCATGAAATCTTCTCAAAAACGAAACAGATGGTCTATTCTCTGCCCAATTTTGAACATTCCACAATTTCACCAACCGATTTATAGAGCAAAACGAATAGTGCCACATAAGCGGCAGCAGACAACACCAGCTGCACGTACGAATTGTAAATGACCGTATTCCTGGAATGCAGTGAAATCTATCAAACCGAGCATGTCATAGTTAAATGGTCATGAACGAGTGACCGTACTCGACGATAACTCAAAATGGCTGAGTATCGTAAGGTTATCACCCTTTGAAAGGTTTAATAAGTGGTTATTGCCCACTCATCAAATCCACGTCGGCAACGCCATTTGCTGTTTTGTTGGAATAAGGCGACCTTTTGGTAAACATCTGCTAACTTACAACTAGTTATGATTAGCATTACTCAGATATTAGCTATCAATTAATAGCTATTAGTTATGTATAACCTAGTTATTAATTCTTATTGTTGCTATTCATATCTTAATTATTAATATTTGTACTTTTTCGCTTACAGTCATTAATTATTAATCAGTTATTGTTGATAATCTTAGCTTACGATTAGTGACCAATGTGATTTTTAGTTGCTAATCTTTAACAATTATGCTGTGATCAGTCACAAAAGTGATATTCAGCAGTCATTGAGCACATTCAAAAAATCTCCACTAGACTCATTCTGAGCAAGCGTTTACACGCAGAATCCATTTGATTTTACCTCACAATTGTGATATACGGTTCTTGACCGCAATAATACCAAATGAACTCCTCCTTCGAATAGTACATGCCGAAGGCGGGTGTCATAAATACTGACAAAAAAATCACTGCCCATATCCAGCATACCGCAATTTCAATCTGAATAACTTCATCTGAACTGAATTATCACATAATGACAATGTGCTATCTCGTCCGTTGAATGCAATGGATGAGATTTAATGTGAGATCAACAGTGTTCGTAATAAATAAACGAAAATATTACATTCGTTGTGGACTTGCTGGAGAGGAATCTGGTTTTCTTGATGTCAGCAATTACAAACAGACGATTCAACGCAAGCATCAAAGTCAAGGCGGTGTAGGCCGCCCAACCAAAATTCAGCATAGCACCACAAATCTGCATCGAAGTTTAATAGAACGCTGAGGGAATTACATGCAAAATGTGCACTTATAAAATATTCATGAGACTTGCTCCTCGCAAAATGCACTTCAAAGAGCGAACGAGTGGTTAATGAAGATCGCGAAAGTGCTTCGAGGATCAGCACCAACTCACCTTTGTAAAGCTTCGAACAACTTCGGTTTCATCGATGAAATTGCACACAATCGCTGGCGTTTGAAATACCAACTGTATGCAATCGGCAAAACCGAGATGCACAATTATCCGATAGCAAGGCGACGAGAACTCACTGTCGCGATTGATCACCTGAAGAATTCCGCTTGAAAACCAATTGAGCATTGAGTTTCGGTCAATTAGTTCCTGAACTTCCTTGTGGAAGATTGATTGGAACAAGTCACTGATTTTTGATGAACCATTAGAGCAATTAAACAAATCACTTCAACAATATAGAGGTCATTCTCCTATGCAAGTTTTTTGAAATTGGTGAATAGCTCATCGCTGCTAGCAAAAAACAAAAAATTGGATGACATGTAACAGACTTAAGGATAACTCTTGCACTGGATATCTTTACTGGTCAACTTTGATCTTATAAGTGAGATTTTGATGAAACAATTACGCATCTCAACTATGCACAGAACTTTTCATTATGGCAAAAAACTTTTTTTTCGAATGGTTTGACAAAATCATTTAGGTAATCCGAGTTGGTTGTAGTATAATGACTTGCAATCAGAACTAACCCATAGAATGAATATATACGGAACAACGGATCCAACAATTAAGATTGCGTTGACTGAAGCGACCACAAAGTATTCATCGAGCATTATGCTAGCACGACAAAGTAGTTTTGAATGCTTGAGGGTAATGCATAACGTCGAATGGTGTCTCTCTGAAAGGTTTTTCACCGACTACCGACAAATCTCTCACAAAATCGGGTAATACGCATCAGTTGAATAGTACATAGCGTAGAGCTGTTTAAAAACGAATGAACTGTGCAAATCAAGGAAATAAACCTTGTAGAGACCATCATATACAGTATTGACAAGGGTCATCGTATTTTTTTTCACCATGGTCACATTCATTGCTCAGAAATATCAACAAACTTGATGTGTATGTTTTAGGTTAGCGGAAATTCCAGTTTAGAGGAAGTTGTTGGGCTCAAGGAAGAGCATTTCTTCAAAAAACTGACTTAATGAAGTATTCAATTGAAAATTAGATCAAATAATGAAACTCTATCAAAGAGGACGAATGCGCTTATTTTCCAATAATTGGATTAGCTGTCATGGAACGGTGACACTTTGCTAACATTTCAGCATGGAATCAACGACCATCGAGTGGACGCATTCAGTAAGACAGCATTTGAAATGATAAAATAATTGTCATTTGAATATAATAACATGAAATAATCATGTTTCATACGAATTTCAATGAATCATTGCGTGCGGTACTCATCGTCAGGTAAAAAATGAAACTAGGATAAAGGCTGCAATCAGCTAATTGATGGTATTGAATTCTGTAGAAGAGGAAATTTAAATAGGAAAGATTCGGTAGCATCAAAGTGATACGCTGTGATCACTCAAACGCGAAGGCAGCATATGATCAGTCGGAAATCATAAGTTTTCAACGAATTGACTAGAGTTCGCACAAGAAGCTTGCATGATTAGTTTGATACGAAACAAACTAGTAATGATGCCATCAGACTTTCCCTATTGACAATTGAAGCGCTGCGTGAAACTAGACGTTTGAGTCACTCGGCTAAATAGACACGGGAAAACATATCAGCAAATCACATAAAATCTGTGCGATATGCTGCCTAAAGCTGTCGAAAAGACAACGGGATGTTTCAGCATATAAAGTTTGCGGTAGACCATTCGGGGTATATGTGACAGCTTCAGCTGAGTCAAGCGTAATAGATGAAAAGATATTCTCCGTCTCCAGCATGAGATCAACTGATACAGAGGCTGAGGGGCAGTTGAAATGATGTATGGTTAGATCAGTGGTTCTCATCGGGGTGAAATTACCCATTTTGGGTAATTTGGAGGTGTCAAGGGGTAATGGTGGGGGTCGGGAAATTAGTATTTAGTGGAGTTGTTATGTCATGATAGAACGCCATTATGATGGTGTTTTTTAACTCGGCTCATAAGATTTTCATTCGTTTTAATAGGGTTTTTATTCTTTTTCTTGCTGTTACAATCGCTCTCATAGCTTTCATCTTCGAAAGTGTTTTCTTTTGCCAATTTCTCATTCATTTCATTCAACAATCGAAGTCAAATTCTCTTTCTATCAAACACACTCTATAATTGATCATTTGACTGTCGAACGTTGTTGAGCAATAACATTCAATTGCGTATTGTTGATTTCGACTGTCAACACTCGTCAACGTATCCATTAAATAGTATATGCTACAGAGTAAGAAATTGATTCGAACTGTGAATTGAAATGAGACGAAGTGAATGAGAAAAACTCATCAAGAGAACGATATTCGTATGTGATAGCTATGAGAGTGAATAGAACACGCCTGAAAAGAATGAGAATCCATCTAAATCACACGTAGAAGCAGTAAATCTTGTATCAGGGGGAAAGGGGGTTACAGCGGCCTGCCAGATCATTAAAAGGTTTACCCGAACGTGAGAACCACTGGATTAGATTATGTGATGCAGATTTATGACTGCAATGTAATCCACTTAACTGAAATTCACTTACTACCCTTATTCCACTCGTTTGATTTGTGCCATGAGTTCAGCTTCGTAACCGACTATGAGTCATGCGGAAATTCTCATGAGAATCAACATTTTACTTCGAAAACGAAGCAAAAAATCAACTGACGTGACGGATGCAGCAAATGGAGTAGTTCGACATGAAGTGATTTCAGATCAACGGAGTGAGTTCAGATCATTCAAATGATCGCAAACCACTGACATAAATTCGGTTCATTTGGGTGATTTTAAACCATTCTAGTAAATTCAAATCATTAGGGTGATTCCATTTCAAACCACTAAATTGAATTTGAAGTACGTTGACACACGAGTTCAAGAATCAGTTTTGATGCTGATCAATTTTACCAAATAGTCCAGCACGTATGACGATAGCAATACATGTTATCAGCACAACCACTGGGCGATAACTGCAGATGCTCAGGCATTGGCGACATTATCAAGCCTTATAGATGGCTGAAGCAAGGATTTATTCGACAGCATGTTGTTCAGTGCCCGACTGTAGTTGAGGAACGTTTTATTTGAAAGGTATAATTTTATTTTCACATTTGCCAATCACCGTCCATTCAATCGACGGATAATTCAATCCGTTACATTCATAATGTAATTATTGCTGAGCCCATTAAAAACACTGAAAACGTCAGCAATCGCGTGTCAAAACAATTCAATAATCGCAGTTAATTATGCTAACGAGATTTCATTTGTTCATAGATTCACGCACGATTCTAATAAGGAATGTGAAATGTAATTCTATCCACAACTACATAAATTATACGGCTTAGTACTGAGCGAGCGTCGTTAAACAATGAGGAACAAATTGTTCTAGGAAAAAGAATTGCGTGAGCTAAAGTGATCTATGAATACAACTTCATCAATACAAATCACATCCACTCACTGAAAACCGAACGAAATCAACCATTGAGATTGAATGAATATAACGAGATACCATATGAAACCATATTCACTGTCATGTTGCAGAAATGTGCGGAAATCACTGAGTTTTCACGCAACGGTTGAAGGAAATTATTTTTCATGCAATGCACCACAGTAAGATGTGGCCTCAAGAGGCACACACACACACACAAATCACGCCTGTTTATCATGTTACTGCCTTCACAGCAACAGAACTTCAGAAAGAAAAGCGCAGTGATCCATGATTATCGCCATCGACGGTAATTAGTCATCGCGTTGCAAGAAGGGTATCAGCGTCAAAATATTGTAATGCGTTGCTTCGCTGAACAGATAAAAATGGCTGATCGCCCTCGGCACAAACGATACCAAGCAAATATTTCATTCAGCTGTTTAATTCAGCTATTTGTGCAAATAGTAATTGTAAACAGTTCAAACAAAACGCGGACAATAATTTATTAAACGAAACTGCTATGAAAACATTATTATCATGTTAATTTACAGTGTATTTGCTGGAAACATTGAGATATTCTTGACATTATTAAGAGTGAACAACACAACAATTATCAGTTCGCTTCAACACAACGAGCATGTTCTCCTGCAAACTTCGGACATCAGTTTCATGTATGCCGGATCAGTGCAATACTCGGCACGTTTCGCACAATCTGTCGACTGATCCAAACAAGTGAGCAATGAAGCCAATGTGCGTGGCTCTCCTGGTCCTCTCGGCAAATTTTGAGCTGAAAGCAGAACTCTAATGAAGACTGTGAGTAATTTTGAAACCGTTTAGGTTTTGAACAGCAGTAAACAAGGATCGCCTTAATTCTAAGTGGCTTCGCTGCTTAGTGAGCCCTAAAAATGCGTTAAATTATCTTGTGATCCTATAGTGTTGTCCAGAGGTAACTCAAGAATTTGAGAATTACATCATTCGTTGTGTTCAATAAAACTTAATGAAGATGATCGGATCTCGCACTCGATTATTCCCTTTGTTTTACTCCTTGATCTCTGTTCATAATGAACCTCAGCGATTCAACGGGATTCAGCCTAAAGGACTAAACTTGCCGAACGGACAATCGTTCCGAAGGCATTCACATTATCGTCTTAAGCAGTATGAAATCTTTTCTCCATAATACAAAAAGCCGCACAGAATAACCGCAATAATAAATTGTATGTGTTGGTTTTTTTCAGAATACATAAGCGATGATGATGATTTCAACTCACCATCCAAATGGCACAAATTACACGTTCGCTGACACATCGCCATCATTAGACTTCTGTACTGAGGTCGGTGACATAAATCAAGCTTGTCTGAAAAAAAGATCATTCTCTGAAAAAAATCCAAACATTGAAAGTTATGTGATTAAAATTTAATCAGCGCTTTATAACGTGAATGCTTTCGATAATTGAATTTGCACTGTTTTATAGCCGACAATTATTTCGAATGAGTGGAAATAAGCGTGAAACAGGAATTATTAAATGGTCGGTCGTTCAATGAATAAGAAGCATTTGAGGCGTAGCTTTGTTGGAAAACATGATCACCATAGCCGTAGAGATCATTCGAACAACCAAGAGCCCTGCTTTTATTAAGACGATATTGAATACTCACTGATGCAATTCACTTCCTATTCAGGGCAGTTGCTAGTAATGAAAGTAATGATGCTTTGGATCCTCATTTAACCAGTCTCATTATAAGTAATCAAGCGATAAAGACGCTCATTTCCGAAACCTCCGATTTTTCCTATTATTTGTGGAGTTTTGCAAATTGCGAACATCCAGATCATCATATCTGTACTTCAGTGGCTATCACATTCTCGTTATATCGTCTAGCTGCTGCCTTATTCATGATAAAACAAATGAGTGAGGAATATAGCAGTGATCTGTGGCATATTTCCTGGATACCACAAAATATCGAGTTGATACCACAAATCTTTGCGGTGAAAGAATGAATAGGATGAAAGTAGCGCTTTCAATTAAGCGACTGATGTTTGCAGTTGTAAAATTCCTCCTAATCAAATGGTGACCATGAAATGAAGCAGTGGAAAACAAGTCAGTAAGGCTGTCTCATAGAACGGACCTTTACAATCAGCTGACGTATCCGCACAGGCCATTGGACGTATCACTGGAACGGGCAATTCCTGTTCCGTCTCCTCATCGGTCGGGTATTCGTCTTCATCCGATGGATCAGTGGTCTCCTCAGCAGTCTGCGATTCCTCTGAAAGTGTCAAAAAACATCGATGAAATGCCGCTGTTCGACAATCGCGTGAACTGTTGTGGAAAATGTTGTGAATTCATTATAATGAAACATGAACTGATGGTTCACTTCAATAGGATGTTTGTTCATTACACAGCTGGGATCAGACTAAGAGTAACGAAGAACATGAAGGAACAACGCGATCACCTGTGTAGTCTTCAGTTCCATCCCCTTCACCAGCATTACTTCCACCACCTCCACCGACTTGCTCGTAATATTCTTCGTCCTCTTCATTACCACATAAACCACAGGTTCTAAACAAGATTTCAAATTGGAGAATGAGGAACTAAATGAAGGAATTTGTTTTGAGTGATGGCTTGTGTATGCATTTAGGAGATGGTCTAGCTTTAGCTTTCACGAGAATAAATGAGATATCATCCCACATTCTTTCGAGAAGGTTGAAAGGGGTCTTCGATTGAAAAATCACTGCTGAATGAGTTGCAAGGTTACTAAACCATTTTGGCCTACATATTATTTATTTTCACATTCGGTCTCCAAAGCGGATTAATCAATTGGATCAAAAAGACGATCAAAACAGATTTTAGTGATTTGAAAGAAACTTAAAGTAAAGTAATGACCAACTTCTTGCAATGAGCTCGCATCATTTCACCAAATAATTCGTCGGTACACAGTGAAATCTTGGATGCACAATCAGTTTTGCCATCGTCTTCACAGACGTCGTTGTATCGTTGTGGTGGATAATATCCAAGCACACTTCGAACGACGAAAATCATAATGAATGCTGACAGATGCATGATTTGAGATTACGATGACGAAAAGATTTATCTTCGAAAATTTACTCAATAAATATTGAATAGTCCCTGGTAACTGAACTCACAACCGCACCGTCGTAGAACGGGTATAGAAGAACAATTCTATTAGCGTAAATGCTCGGTAATTGTACCAATCAAGGCACTTGTTTCAGAACAGTGAATGGGATTGAATATACCTTCCGAAGGTATGAATATATCTTCCGAATATCCGAAGGTATCTTCCGAATGATAATATCACTGAGAATCGATGAATTCTTCACAGATCGCAAGTGATGGAAGATGCTTGACAGGACGATAAATGACGACAATTGATTCGGATGTGAATCGTAATATGGCGTGTTGTAAAATGAGCCGGCGAATGTTTTATACGGAATGCTTCTCGACAGTGCGATGAGCTGAGCAAGATCGCCGCATTTTGAAGGGATCGGACAGATCGTGAGTAATCAAAACTGAGTGTTTGCTTACCTCAGTGGTCGCACAAATGCCATCCGTGATGGTCACTGCTCATTTGTCAACTTGTACAACAGTTCACCAGACCAACAAACACATTTAGAAAAAAGAAAACTTTAGTGACTGACACTCGATGAGTTTGTTTTAATTCATTGACAATCCATTGTTGCATAGTTTTCATCGCATTCATAAGATTCACCTCATTGCTTTGTTTCCTCATTCCAAGCATTCATCACGCATAATAGTCGAAAACAAAAATTGCTTCTCGTTATTCTTTTTTGTCAATTGTGGTGGAATTACAGCTGAATTGAAATTCCCAGACACGTTTTTTTGGTCTCTCAACAAATATTCAGCAAGAAAAAATTCCAGTTAGATTTCATCAATGACGTCTAGTATCTGAATCATCCGCACATTCCTTTAATGCAACATGTATGACCGATTTCAATAGCCCTCAGCTGTTTCCCGCAAACTCATGCATTGAAATGAAAAGCTTTGCGATTGACTTCACTTGATTACAATCTATATTGCGTGTGATAGCAATTCAGTTGAAATGTTCCGATCAGCTGATGTGTAGTGGATTGTGACGCTATGAATTGTGAAATTCGAGTTGTAGGCGGTGATGGGCAAACGTGATAGGCAATACCAATTGAGAACGTCACAAAAATGCGAAAGATAAACAGAGGATGTATTTGGATGACTTCTCACTGCATTGTTTGCTGTACTAAAGACTACCGCTCTAAACAAAAAGCGCATAGCATATTTCGAAAGAAATGATTCTTCTCTACAAAGCGAATGCAAAAACAATCAACTTAAACACTCTGTTCATCCAATTCGACGTAACAGTCGATGTCACTCGTTCAAACGTTAAAACTAAACTATTTAATGGATGATGCATACCAGCTCATTGCTCAACTGCAGAAATGATAGTAGTGATCTTTAAAAATCGCTTGCGAGGACAAGGGATGAACACCACCATTCAAGCCTAGTGTATATCAGTCCTAATTGGCTATGTTGAACTGATATCATGTCCACTGAGAGGCTGTGAAAAATCTGAAATATCTGGCTGAGATCTGATGGTAGGAAATGAATCAATTCAGGTCTCGTTCAGACTAGAACAAATGATGTTATCCAATATGGAATTTCGATGCTAGTAACTCTTTTGAATATTCGATTGATATTCACTCACTTTCAAAAATCGAACGAATAAAATTGTGATGTAGCGTTAGGATACACGAAATCTTTTTTGCATGCATTGCTTTGACCACTCAACGTTCTGAACTCCTTTTCATATACCAAAAAGTTGTCCTTAAAGATTGCGAGTCATCTGATCCTTAGTGATTCTTTAATCCAGGGAATATGCAGTGTGAGGAGGGCGTTTCAATTCGCACCACCTATGTCCCATTCATAACAGTCGAATGTTTTCAATTTAGTCGATGTCAACACTGAATCTGTCAACCGGTGCCACCGATTCTCGGTGGTGACAGCTGCGGAAAAATAAACCGCGCTATCTTATTTCCATGCACTCCGACCAGACGGGCGGACTGCCAAGTATTGACCGAGTCAAGGATGCTGCGTAATGCATGAATACAACGAATGAGATAGATGCAACCATGATACACAACCATGCAATTAAACGTAGTGATATTTATTTTCATACACACGAAAGAGGATGTACTATCGATCACTGAAACCAATAGATCGATCATTTATTCACAGTCAAACGTTTCAGTTTTTCAACGCACTGCCCACTTTTTTCCAGTTTCAAGTTTTCGTCAAAGATTAAAGTGTTCTTGCCGTGAAAAGAAGTTGAATGAATTTCTTTGAGATATTTTATTCGTTGTTCACACATTGCTGGGAATTTCGATGTTGTTAGCGCGTGCGAGTTAGGCTCATTGCGAGATTACACAAATCGTTTCGATAAGAGTTAGGAGTGGGGAAGTCAAGTTTTATGAGTTGTATTGTTGCAGAATGAATTGAGTAAACGCTTACTTGATTGTCAATTTTCTTGTGCTTTCAGTTGTGTGTTCAATCGATGCGAATGGCTAGCAGATGGCAACTTTTTTGGCTTTTATTCGTTTCGTACGTCTTTAGCGTTTACTTTCGGAAGTTGTTCTCATTGCTATTGCCGTTCATTGTTCACGATGTCGGCCTGACAAAGGATGAAATCGGTAAGATAAGAAGCTTGTATCATTCGCATTATATTCAATGATTCCTTGTTCGACTCTCTTCATTAATGAGAACTTTTTAAGTTTAAAGATTATCCTCCAAAATGAACACTGCTAATGTAAGCGCTTCATTCATGAAAAATCGCCTTCTCGTCAACACATTCATCGAAAAGTTTCACTCTCTTTCACTCACTCAATTTCGAAAATTTTTGTGGTGGTGAGAGAATGGTCATTCATGCATGGGGAAATTGAATTGTAGGGGTTTTCGCGAAACGACGGAATGCTGAGGAATCCGTTAGAAGCATTGCATCCGTGGATGTCAACTAGAATTTCTGTCCTCAACAGTTTGTAATGAAGCAAACGATTTTTGGAATAATTCTGGACCAGTAGACTTGATTCTTCTCCCATGATTTTTGCTTTAAGGTTTGATTGTTAGCACGCAGTTCGGCGCGTTTGCGATTGGAAAGTTATTATTCGGTGTTGCTTCCGATCTGGTCAACCCATCGATAATCGTCGTTATTGGAATGATCGGTATCATAATTTCCACCTATACGATGGCTATATCAACTGCCCTGTGGCAGTTTCTCTTATCAGGTGCTATCAACGGATTTCTACAAGGAAGCGGATGGCCGTCCACTGTAAAGATTGTTCGCCAGGCGAGTTTCGCACATTCTCAACCGTTTTGCGCAAACGCGCAGTTTCAAGTTTGAGTTTTGTATGTTCGCCTAAATATTGCGCCGAGACTTCGCAATTTTAGGTCTTAGCTCAAAGTGGATTAACTCATTGCCTGTGGTTTTTGATGTGGTTGTTCATTCAATTTGTATAATTTTTTCTGGAAGCCAGTGATGAAATTCTTATTTCGTACGAATTTTCGGACTTCATCGGACGTTTTGAAATTTCAGATTTTCACAGCTGAGGAGTTCGGAAGGATGTTCACAATTCTGGCGTGTACGAATAATGTTGCCGGTTTCGTTGGACCTTTCACATTGTTTCTTCCATGGCGACAAATTACTTTCGTTGCAGGTGAATTCATAGTCAATGTATTGGAAATTCAGAACAACCGGGAAACTGCTTGGTTGATAAGTGACTGGAGGATTGTTTTTTCTCAGCTCGACACTGTCTGAGTTGGAAATTTTCTTTGACATTTTCAAGTTGTCTAATCCAACTTTCAAATTTCATTACATAAAATCGGACTCATTGTGAGTTTCAATTGCAGCAACACTCGCAACAGTCTATGTGGCATTCATGTGGAGTGTAGTCCGCCGAAGTTATCGCTACGATTCAAACGATTCATCTGCTGACCAATCAAAGCAACAATCAGAGAACAACAAGAAAACAATAGCCAAACACCAAAACTCATCGTTTTCATGGCGCATTTTGCTGCAGAGCGAAGTGGTCTGGTTGACGGCCATGTTCTACGCCTTCACAATGACATCGCGAGCGATTGCCGAAACTTGGATACCGATATATGTCAGCGAGAGCGCTTCTGAAGCAGACGCACTGCAAGCATCGTTTGTTTTTGAAACCGGAGGTGAGATTCATCGCATTCATTCGTCATCCGTACTGCTTGTTGACCACCTGTGCACCGCTAATGAAATTTATCTCGTAATGAAATTCTTAGCTCTGAAATTCCTACAATGCATCCCTTTTGTTTTTTGTTTGTGACCGTTTGTGACCGCTTTCCATAATGCAAGATTTTGGAACGTTCTATCCATAAGCCAGTCGACTGTGCTGAGTATCCGCAGAGATGGTCGCATGAAATTTATTCAGCATCGATGAAATTCATTCAGGATTCTTTGGAAGTGTTGCGTCAGGCGCAGTTGCTGACTTCTTGTGTGCTTACATTGCGTTGGACCGTTCGCGGTTTTTGACTGGTATCATGTGCACGGTTGGTATGTTCGCATCTCTTGGGACATTGTTCACATCGGTAAGGTTTTCGAGTATTACGAAAAAGTACGATATAGTGCTTGTGACAGATCTGCATTTTTTTATCGTTTGACTGTGCAGATACCTTAACTTTCTATTTTTATGACGAAATCAGTAGAAAATATCCCGGAATTATTCTCCTTCACACGAATAAGAGTTTCATTGAAGGTGCATGATCATGATAGAATTTTAACGGTTTAGGGATGGATATTGACGAGTTCATTCCTGTTCGGAGCATGTGTTTATGCGTGCATCAACATATGGGGAATAATATCGACAGATATGGTCGATCAAGCGTTCACGGGTCGATGCAGTGCTTTTGTTAACTTTATTTCGAATTGTAAGTTAATCACAAGTTTACTTATTCCATTAATCATTAACTGTGTTTGATACTGATGTGCGTGCTTCTGTAGCTTTGTATCGATGAGCTTTTGAAACGTTTTTGATGTTGTATAGGGATGAATTTTGTCACCGATGTTGAGATTAGCATGAAGAAGCATTTTCGTAACAGTTCTAGCGAATGTTTTGTCTGAATTACGAAATGAGATTTATGTGAAGCTCGATTATCTTATTAGATAATATGATATGTTTTCAGCGTTTGCCATTTTTGCTGGCTCTCCCCTGGCGTGGCTGATTTCAACTTATGGCTACTCGGTACTCTCAACACTATCCGTTTCGTTCATAACTCTATCGCTCAGTGTATACGCGTTTCGATGGAACGTTCCACTTCATATCAAAAGCGGAACAACACGTTAACAAATCGTTGATTGAGATTTCTTTATCAACATTTGTTTTCCATGTAAAAATTTGAAAAAGTTTCTTGATTCATTATCCTCGTTTACGTTTGTGCAGTTACATTTTTGGATGCTCCAGTGGTTCATAGATTGCTGATGTAAATTATCGTCATTTGAATTTTTACAATTGATAGTTCATGATTTCCTCGCATAATTGTGCATAATTGTACATATAAAGTATGTATGTATAAGTTGTAAGCAATCTCATGTTTGAATGTGTCATATCAATGGAATTCATCATAGCAACCTGTGTCGATTTTTAATGTTGTGCTTAATTCGTTTCTGTTTCGTTTCTTTATGTTTGCTTCCTATGTAAATGTTGTATAACAGTGACGGATTGAAGTCCTGAGATAAATTTTGCATTTGTCCTATGCAAAACCAACCGTATTAAGCAAAATAATCCCATAAGTATCATCCGAACGAGATGTACACAAGCGAGATATTATCAAAAACATTTTACTATGTTCAATGAGATATTATCAGATAACAAGAAATTATCACATACAAATACAACATTATCTTCTCACATAAGTTATCGGTGATAACACGAGACTGAATACAGAGCAGGACTGAAAATAGGATGCATCCATGAGAACATATTTCGTCATGCAGAAAAAATCAGAAATTGATAACACGTGATTTAGAAGTTACATCATTCAGTTTGCGATTCAGTCACCTCTGGTTGTATTTGCTTTGAGCAGCTCGTTCCATTCAGCCAAGTTCGATTGCACATTCTCATATAAGCATAAATTTATCGTTGGCTGTCCATTCCCATCGAAAGCGCCTTAAAGAATTGAAATGATTTCCTTACAATTAGTAATGGTGCGATCAAATGAATATTTTGAGGTAACCATGTGTTAAGCCAGTCAGCTATGATAGCAAGAAATTATCATGGTTGGATGGCTCAGCACGGCTGGCTTGAAGCCCTGAAAGCTGAGCTTAAATGTGCGCAGGAAAGAGTTCGATCCAGAACAATGATCTCAACCGTTTTCAATGAATCGTTTTCCAGTGCTTCATGTGACACTTCAAAAATGATTTCTTTTAGTTAACTTCACAAAAATCGTTGACAATCATAGGAAGTCAAATGCAACATTTGCATTTGCTACAACTAAGTCAATCACCGAATAGGATCGCGCAACGATGTGCCCCTTTCAGGCTATCAAATCAGACAATGTGGGCAGTTCAAGCGGCGATACAAACGAGTGAACAATAATCTAATTTCTATCACTTCAACTACATCAGTTTTCTTAAAAATGACAATTTGAAATCGAAATAATGACTTAGAGTTCGCCTGTTTTTCTCAATATGACTACCAAGATTCGGATAAAGATATTTCAGAAGAACCTGCGAGAAGATAGTCTTTTCCTGGTTCCAAGAACGGCACACCACATGTGGCCGTCTGCTTTGGGGTGCGAATTGTCGTCGAAAGAGTTTGGTTGTTGTTGTTGTTCTGAAGAGAATGAAATGTTCAAAAAATGCTCCGTGCAAAGTTGATTGATCAGTAAAGAAATCGATGCTATTTCAAGTGAACAACTTCGTCTGGATGTAATCGCAAACCTTGTAGATGTCCCTGTAGTGCACCTTATAGAGAATGTTTCCATTGAACTCATCGATAGGCTCCTCGGACTTCGAAATGATGCATACTTTCGCTACTGAAAACACGATTTCAATCCGAACATCTCTGAGACCGTGAATAAATTTTTTGAAGTGGTGGAGATGAATGCATTCAATTGAGCGGGAAAATGTGCCTGATTTGAGGAAGATTCGTTATCCATGACTTTTGAAATTAAAAATGCCGAATGTCATGAAATTCTTTCACGGAACGACGATCCGAAAAATAAATTGAATTAAATGATTTCAAAACCTTACTCCAATCAGCTTGTTCATATGCTTCCTCAGGAGCGAATGGAAAACAACTGCATGCTAGCGTGATCGCCACTAGAGTTGTGAGAGCAACAACACCCAACAGCTTCATCTGAAATGCAAATTATTGATGGTAGTGTTCATGAACGATTCGTAAAGTGTTCAATGCTGAATTTGTACTCTTGATACGATCCAAACTATCGGTTTCATTTCTTGAATCAACAATTGCATCTGCTGGTTGAAATACACAAAAATAAATCTTGCTATCTCAGGCCAGCTTCTGAGTGCCTTAAATTTTGGTGGTTTACGTAAAAAAGCAAATACTTGGGAGAAAGCAATCGCACTGCTCATAATCGAACATAATCGAACAACTGAAAATGGATGATTTATATTCACTACCTCGATCATCAAACTCTTCAAAAAAATCGTCGTCGTTTTGATCGAAATGAATCATTCAGCATTACTGATGGGTGAAGGTTCATCATGCGCTGATTCAACGCTCTAATGCGCATCTGAACGATTTCAATCGTTTAAGTTTTATCTGAAACGTTCATGCAAAACTTCTTCTCTCTCTGGCGTTCGTGTTCTGTCTTCTCAATTAAGCGCGATCGTAAAGCGCAACACCGGATTCCACCGATCGCTTTTCAAGGTTATCATCGTCATCTGACCCCTTAACGATGGCTCTTATGAACCCTTCGATTGCGTAAGGTTCTCTTTTCTGAACGACAAAACATTGCTCAGCATTCGTTAGTGATGTTTGAAAAGTTTTGTCAGTTTGGTTTAGCCTCATTTTCATTTCACGCATACAAATTTCGATTTATTACTCTCTTTGATTGATCCGTCCGAAAAATTATCTATCGCAGCGTTGCAAGAATCCGCATGCGATTTTCACCGGTGACGTGCTCATTGATAAGCGATGGTACATGATGGTACAGTGGCTGATTATCCAGCAAAAACACAGGATTAAGTTGTTGATTTGATAAAACTGTTTTGGTGAGCGCTGTTTTTGTTTAGTTTTGTTGGTCATCGGTCACTTTAAGCCGAATGTTTTGGTGTGAGCGATGAAAATATGTGAATGATCAGAGTTCTGAGTAATCGTCGAATTGTGCGGCGCGAATGAAAGTGATCATTGCGATTTGTGAGTGAGTGCGATCACTTATTGTAATAAGAGCAGTTCACTTCAAGAGATTTGTACTATGCATAATCTGTTATCAGATATTTGAAAGTGCACAGTTTTTCTTTGCAACTTCAGAATAAACGGTGAATATGTCTCGAAGATAGGCATGTTCAATTGTAAAAGGCGCACATGGAAGAAGCGATACCCTTACTACTGCGATATTAGGTAATATACAATGTATCGGCATATTTTTGATATTTTCCAGCTGTTTCAGCAGTGTCTTATGCAATTTCCAAGAAATTAGAAAGCGAAGTGTTCTGAATGGAAAAACACGAGGTCAGGTCACGGCTGCAGTGAATAACATCGATGCGTCAGTGATCAATTTGGATGCGATGATTATGTGTTTAGAAATCGAATTCTACTGATCGAGTACACACACCAAAAAATGCAACTTTTTCACTGCAAATTTCTAAAAGCTTACTTATCTGTCCGTTATTGAATTATCTAGACGTACTTATTCAAAACAAAGTACTCGTGTAGTGACCGATGAATAGTATCACCGCTAATCTGCTCTCAAATTCGTATCGTTTGTTCCCTCAAAATCTATTCACCACTTGTAATGCTGTGGCTGATGCCGCTGCAAACATATTTCATGAATTTTTTCGACGTATTGAAATGACTGAAATGTTTATCTGTTTGTTTATGAGCACAGCAATGAATTTAGGTGACCGTCGTCGTTGGCTGTGAGTGTCACGATTGCTGCTGATCTCTGAATAAGTTGCACACAAAGATGGATAGTTGACTCGTTTGGTTAGTGAAAAATTTACATATGGATAATGTGAAGTGACAGCGCACAGTAAATTTTTGTGGCAAAGAGGAGACGAGATGGCTGGCATCGTCGCACCGAAATAACAACGATGACATTTTGCAACGCATTTCTTTTTGGTGAGGTGTTGTTGTTGACATTATTATTCTGTTGTTGTTGTTGTGTGTGTGGAGTTTATTTAGGAGGAGCAGGAGGACGAGGTCGAGCGGCGACTGGCACGAACGAACGACAATAAAACGATAGCCGAACGAATAATCAACCAAGCGCATTAAACAACTCTAAATAACCAACAGCCAGCCAGCCATTCGTTGTAACTTGATCATACCGAAGTCATTTATTCATTCACTGTTCGATATGCATAAATAATATGATTGAATAATGCTCATGCAACCACTGCAACGCCACACTGAAAATGATTCCTTTGCGCTACTCAACAAAACCCAAATCTCCGATCTCCGTTTGTCACTAGTAATGGTAGACGATGAATAGGGAGTAGTTAGGGAGGGGGCAGAGATGAGATAATGCATGCATGGAAATTATAATTTCGAGGTCGAACGCCGCCGTCGCCACCACTGCTTTCATGTTGTGGTGGTTGATGAAGTTAATGGTGATGATTCGATTGGCTTGTTTGTTGTTGATAGATTCGTTTATTGATCACTAATTGAAATGTTCAATTGAAAATCAAATTGGAAACTCTTCAGTGAGCGAAATCAACTTCACTCATGATAATTCACTCAAAACAACATCAGTTCACGCGCATCATGAACCTTATCCCACGCATTCAAAGTAACTCCTCCACTTCAGTCCAATTTCACTATCCAGATCGCAAATAGGTGATGATTTTTTTGTTGAAGATACAATAACAATGGTTTTTACCCTAATAGATTGTTGCCTATTATGCGATGTGCCGCTGACTTCGTTCGTAATCGGTAATCAGTGAATTCGGATCAGCGGAGAGTGTCGTCTGTCTTAAGTCGCATGCATGCATTCGTCGGAATGTACCGAATTGGTCATCGTGCAGAGGGTTTTTTGTGTTTCATGGCGATTTGGTGGGCAACAAAATTCATTGTATCTTCTTGACAATAGAAATGCACACACTAATCGTAAGTATAGAAAATGATGCGAAGAGATCAACAATGCATCGACAAACAAACAAATAAATACATTTTTCGACTTGTTAGCCGTTTCGAAATGTTGTTTTATTTGTAAAATAACACAACCACCAGTGTAGTGCAATGAATGATATGAATAAACAATTTCATGTGGACGAAGGACGCTAACGCTTTGCATTTTAAGTGATCAGTAAACATACGATGAGGTAACTAACGCTCAGCAGCTCTCCGTTAATCCGATCCGATTGCATAACTTTTGCATCTCTTAAAAATACAAAATCATCACTTCGTTAAGGCAATTTAGCCAGCTGTAGTGAACTGATTTGTTGACACTTTAAGAGCGATTTCACTAGATGAATATGGATGGTTTCGGATGAGTTTCATTTGGTCAAAATGATGTGTCGCACTATTTGATCACTGGAATGATCAGATGCAAGCATGCAAGTTTGTGTTTTTTGCTGAAAAGTTGAGTTCACAGCTGGAAGGAGAATGTTCTAAGCAAAAGGCATATATGATTACATGTCCTGCAAAAGCATCACGACTCAGAGCAGTGTTTTCACAAATGAAAATGTCCCAATGATAATTTGACTGAATACCAACCAAAAATTGCGCAAATGAAGTGTTTCTGAGATTTCATTTGCTAGTTTTCCCTAAACATCCATAAAGAAAGATGTTCTCGGCCGGTCCCTCAGTGCAAACAACGAAGTTTGCTAGGATAATCAAGTGTTCATTGAGGCAGTTTATATAAACCATATAACTGAGATGGAACTGTTCCGAAGGTGATGGATGCCGCATTGTTTTGCAGCTGATCTCGGTCATACGAACCCCAAAAATCAATTGCTAGTCACGTTTTATTGTGCAACATTTGCTGCCATGAATTTATGAATTCGCGATTGCTTAATTAACATTCTCATTTTGCGCAATGCCTATCCTCTGATTGCATTTGTGATGAGTATTTGAAGCGCTTGAAAAGTTGAGTTGAGAATATGAATGGAAGGAACGGTTGGCACGAACAGATGAAGAGTCACGTGAAGATAGGACGAATGCAAGAGTGACAGACATGAGAGCAATTAAAAGATTCGAAAATGTTTGAAAATGACTATGAATTGACGCAACACAAGGTCACTCGATCAAAAAAGATGCTAAAACCTATTTGAGCGTTGCAAAAACCTTGAAATGAAATAACCAACTCAAAGGTTCCGAGTGGTTTCGGCAATGTGCAGCAGCATCGAACGCTCAACTGAAGCTCCACTCGCCAATTTCACTTCGATTATTCATAATCATCATTGCAGAATCGTTCCTTACGTGTTTCAATTTTCGCGCTTGCCATAGAATTATTTATGAAAAATCTAAATCCGTTCGTTTGTATTCATTGCTTACATCCATCTTACCGCATAAACAATTCTATTTCATATTGATAGAAGAATGCTATTCGTTTGATCCACTGTAGACTTTCATTGGTATGTAAGACCGGAAATGAACAATGTGAGAGGAAAAGTCGAAATTTTAGCTTAGCAGGATATGCAAAGCATGAATCTGACCGTAGTGTTCCGACAACTGAGTATTAATGATATTTGGTGCAATGTTGTGAGTCTGAGCCAGGCTATGATCCGGCTTGTATCTATTATACAACTGAATATGTTCATTCGAATGCATTTTAGGCTGTTCTTAGGCCGTTGCAACTGAGTGCGATAACCGCAACGTTTTGTTCGATTGGTTTTGCAAACTCAAGCAATCTTTGAAATACCTAGTCGGTGTCATGAAGTTTTCATGACACATAATCTTTTGTGCAGCTGACGAGTCGGTCGCTAAAAGTGTTGTATCCATCGGAGAAACACTGCAAAAATGCAAACCATACGTAGCATTCGGGAAATGGCTCGTAATCGTGTCAGTGACTGTTTGAACATAAATGTGATACGATCATTTGCACAGTCTAACGCTTGATGCTCTCCAAAGCAAGATGATCTGCTTGCGCATTGTTTGTTGTACATGGTTTTGCTGTTCGTGTGATCAGTTTTCTGATTAATCACTTGAACAGTTGTTGATGCTAGTTGCAAATCTTTGAATAATCGCAATGTCCTCTGAGATTTATGAGATAATTTTCGTTTGAACGCGCGCAATGATTTAACAAAGTTAACCGAACTGATGAATGTTATATGGACAGGAGATCACTTTAAATCTTTAAAGTAACATTATGATATCGAAGTGAAACATGCAACGAAATGCCGTTTGCATTGTCGACTAAATCTCTGAATATTATAAATCGTGTTTTGGGAACATCTGCTGGTGCAAAGAAAGCATTCCAGTGCAGCTTATGATCTTAACGTCATCTGTATGTGTATATCAGTCATGTATACGTCTGTCATCCGCATCCGAGAGAAAGCTTGCTGAGTCTATACGAGATGGCAGATTTATGAAGTTGCAATTAATAAGAGATGGGTCTATAGAAATGTGAATGGGTCTATAGAAATCTGGTCATGTTTTGGGGAATAATCAGGATTTTGGAGGAGACGTAAGGGATGCGGTGCAAAATATGCATACGTCCTAAACTGAGTTGAAATGAACGATTCGGCATGGTTTGACTGGTCTCTGAGGCTACACTATAGGATCTTGTAAATTCATTCGTTGTTAATAGTTTTAGCGAAAGTTGTTTGTAAACCACAAACCACTGTCAGTTGTTACATAAATTTACAATAATCACTCCAGCTTAGCATCCCATCACATTTGACATTACTGCAAACCATTTACATAACAAAACAGTTAACAATACAATAATCCCGCCGAAATTCAGCCGCAGTAATCTTTATTGGATGCTTTACGGCCAACTGAACGATGCAGAGCCAGCAATGCTTTCCTCATATTTTCAGCTGTTATTCCTCATAGAACCCTGCGAAGTGACCAATCTCTACCTGGTACTCTGTTTGAGAATTGTATGCATAAACGCTGCTAAATCTTCAATATCAGTCCTTGTCCTTGTCCTTGACGACTGCGGTAACTGAAACATCAGTATCAACGTCGCGCGTTATTTGAAACCTCGAATAAGGGAACCGGGAGCTGCTAATTGAAAAAATTGTTCGTTCGATACACTTCCCTGAATTTATTATCTCTTTAATGATACGGGTATAATGGAAGATTATTCCGAGAACTGAGAAAAATTGAATCATCGAAAAAATTAAGGTTATCAATGGATATATGAATAGTTTTCCCTTGTTGTCTCTTTTGAACTGGAAACATTCTCTTCATTGTTTCCCCTTTGTTCATGTTTCCTTTTGTTCGTTTTTGTGTTAAATTACTCCCAGCGAAGTGCTCAAGTCACTCGATCGAAATCGTTTGTTTCCAATCCGAACAACATTGAAAATCACCGATGTTTTTGAATCAGCTTCACCTGCTGGACTGAGACGCTGCAGTGCCTCCATACTTTCACAAAGAATTGCATTATGCAACCGAATGTTAAAATTTTATAAATTGAATTGGATGAAAAAATCTGATTGATCGTATGATCAACGTACCATTTTCAAACAGGCTGAGGCGATCGTGAACTCAACGTGACGGCTGATATGCAGTTAAAATCAGGAATTAACTAAAAGCTGCCAAAATATTCTTCTCGGCGTGTCATCCCTCTAGCGCTAATTGTTTTCCGTGATATCACCAGATCTTTGCAGAAAACCAGATCTTTTACTCTGAATGATCAAAACTCGTGCAAAAGCATCGTATTCAGTAATGTTTCGCGCAGTCTTTCGCATCTTCTCCTCTCGGATTTCATCCCGGGAACTTCCAGTTCGCAAACAGTGAAGTATATTTTATGCATGAGTTGAAGTTTTTGGTGCGAAATCAAATGGACAGGTTCAAGTGTGCTGGGTTGACCATAATGCGGATTACATTATTTAATTCGATGCAATATGGCACAGTAGTCTCAAGCAACATCACCGAACATTTCACTTCATATGCATTTTGGATTCGAACAATTAAGGTCAACAATACGAAAACATTTCAAAAACAATTTCTGAGTGTTCAACAAGGCGGCGTTCACCGCATTGCAGTGAGTGATATTGAACACCACCTCATTATAATCAACTTCATATTGAGGTCTCCCAGTCTACCGTATCACTGTGAGTGATTGTTGTCATACCTTTGCACGTAATTTGTGCAAAAAGGCGTTCATCGAATGACAACGATCAATTGAAAACCTCAATTTATCCGAGTCTCTGCATGTATATTCGGCATTATTTCCTGTGATCTGTAGGTATACCTATAGGTATTCTGAACAAGGAAACGCTCCATGTGAATTTCTGCCTTCAATCACAATACATATCTATTTCTATTTTCCATATGTATCTTATTATTGTTTTTTGTTGAACCTTTTTAAGAAAACTACCATATCTCTTGTTGACCTAATGCGATTTGCATACATTCTGATCTTGTATTTGGCGTTCATCGCTGGATTTCGAATGAGGTTTCGAAAGTTTTTTCCTTCCAGCCGTCTGCAACGCTCACCATCGCGGCGACTACCGATGCAAACTTAATTTCTTCAATCGCTTCTTTAAACAAGTTTTTGTACACTATTTTCTCGTCACCACACCTTCCTGTCCACCTACCAGCGACACCTGTTTGCATGATTATTGCGCTTCTCCCTTTGCATCTTTGATCGCTACCCTCTGCTCGATCAACAATATTTCAAGAACATCGCTGTGATACGAACGAACACCGAGTATAACAATAATAACACCTCCAATCAGTTCTAGATTGAATGAATTTGTGTACGATAAATTATACGACACAAGACAGTTCCATTGAAATTGTTTATACGTACAATATGAAATAAATAAATAATAATAATAATAATAACAATATCAAGTAAGGACACCGACTGGTACGATGAAGTGTTTAATGAGAGCGGTGGCGGGGGGATGATAGTTTGCTTTACAATCATCGCGTTTATTTGAATTGTTGTTGTTAGTTTTAGCTTGACAAACTGTCATTTCGCGACTTTTTTTTTTCACGTCAACAAAGACGCATAGTTAACGCGCTTTTGTACATTGTGCTAGCAACTAATTCATTATACTGATTCATTGACTACGTACTATGAGAGGTGCCTTTTGGAGTCAACCAACCAATTCAGTGTACGGTAACGTTCCATTTCTTTTCATCGTTTCATGCCGTAAAACAAAGCAGATCACAAGTTCATGTGATTGCTTCCAGGAATTGTTCACAAAAATAACGTTTTTTAATTCGCGCTTCATCAACTTCTGAGAGCTTTTCCTTTCACTGTTGCAGATGCTGAGCATTTTTGCAGTGTTGGTTTCGAATCGAGTATGTGCACGAAGAATTGTTGTGTGTGTATGTGCGTGTGTATAAGTGATTTCCGTGATTGCGAGCCACTGATCAAGGCACGAAAATATTCTTCGCTTAATCGACGTCGACGTTGAGCTGGATTAACGAAGCGTTGCATATGATGCTTAATGTTTCTCAGATGGAACAGCTACGTGTTTGCATGCGAGTTGTTAAGACATAAGCCAGTGTAATCCTTGATGTGATTATGAATCTGATCCGTTTCCTTGTCCGACACGCTCAAAACACACAAACAAACATCACTGGAATTGGTTGATGTCCATCAGGGTTATTGAAGTGCTGCTGTTCAGATTACGCAATCTGCAATAGGTTGTTTTGCGAAGCGAAGAAAGCATTTCGGTCATACGAATGTTTGAAACACTTCTTTGCTTGTTCAGTGATGGTGACTCATTTGTTCAGACAAGATTATGACGAGTTTGAAATATTGTGTCGGTTTGTGCGGAACATGTGGATTTCCTTTTCCGATCCTCTTCGACGCAAAGTTTTTAATTATTGTGAAACAATTAGCATGGACCCTATGAGTCTAGCGATGCACATATCCGGCCTGTCTATTGCATTTCTCGAAAGGTTCGCTGATATGATGAGTAATCGCGAGAGAGTCTGATTTTCATTTCCATTCGTGGTTTTTATCCGCCGACAAAGCGTACTTTATTCAATGATTTAGCCACAGCCATTGTATTCATCAAATAACATAACGCTAATGCTAGAGTGCTCTTTGTGGAATCGCCTTTTTGGAGTCAAGTTAAATGTGTTGTCATTGATTGATAAGATGTGCAACGAATGTGGATGATTAGTTTGTGAAATGTTGATATTTGCTGATTTGTTTGCAAAAAGTCTTCCCCTCACCATTTTGCAAAAAACAACGTGCGAACTCGGATGTTTTAAGTGATAATTTAAATGATAATTATTAATCGAACATTCGAGAAGATGTTTTTCTTGCTTCAAATGTCATCGCAATATGTCTAAGTTTGTTAGTTTTTTGGAGACGCTCTTTTATCAAATGATAATTATGACGTTTCTTTGTGAAAGTTGTAGTTTGAACACGTTATTCGAACGCTTTTGATTAGCAATTACGTGACCTGCCACCGAACCAATTATCAATTATCAGACTGCTTTAGCATGTCTGATTGTTAGGTAGATTGTGTGATAGTAGATTATGAAAGGTTTTGTTTGGTAGGCTGAATTAATATCAATACTTAAACGCTTGAAAATATCGCAATGGTGGTAATTATGAAAATTTTCCTAATGAAGTATGAATCATGAAAATTACAAATTCAATAACTGTAAAAAACATTCCACTGAAATAATTATATATCATTGTCAGTGTGTTGATGTTTGAAAACCAAAATGTATCATTTGTTTTCAAAGAATAAGAGCAAAACCGTTCTTGCTGATTGCATTGAACGATAGCCGGTTTCTAGAGGCACCGTTGCAGATATGATGTGAACGTTGCACGACAGTGATAATTTATTGTTTGTTTGTGTTGCCGACTGTGGAACCAAATCAAATGTTTCAAACTGAGACGACCATTTGCCTGAATTTGTCAATAGTCTCGTATTTTTTCCACGAACAGATCCATGATGCATCATAAATTACGATGATTAAATTCGTGTGCTCGTTGAAATGTGACGAAACGACGAAATTGCTCTCTTCGAAAACCCAACTTCTGGGTGACTGTTTGTTTGCATGAAGCTTGAAACACGCACATAGTGCTTACAGTAGACGATTGATGGCGGAAAGGTTACTAATATGTCTATATTTGGAATGATGTGCGCTTGGCGAATGAACGATTGTATGGTTGAATCGGGTGTGTTTTTTTGTAAGATACTGTGGAAACGCAGTGCACCACCACTCTCTGTCGCTACTTGTACTAGTGCACGCGTCCTTTTGATAGGTCGATGCGCTTCTGTGCTCCATACCTCGTTCACACACTTGCTGCAAATTTGCCGTCTTTCTCTGCCCTTTTCGCATAAAGGATGTCGTTTGATACAGTAACCAATACCATTGTAAGTGCGCGTTCGATGCGTTTCCTTCCGTTCAGCTCATCTGTTGCTCAATGGTTTGTCATATGGGAATCGAGAGATGAGCGACATTATAATAGCAGCTATTGACCAATGCACAAATGAGTCATATGATTCAATGAACTGAAGATGTTCACAGTAAGGGATACATATTCGCTTGAAGTTTGAAGTAGGCTGGAGGAAAAAGTTCATTTTTGGCGTTACAATTCAACACTAGAGTCTGCTTAAGAATTGCACGTGCTTAAGCACGTGCAATTGTATCGTTTGGAATTTCATTTGAGATGATGAATTTCATCGGAATTTCAACAGCAAAAGTTTTCAACGAAAGTGACAACGGTTTTGTACTGATGTTTTTAGTGCGAAACGCGTTTGTCAGTGCTATTTGTCGTATAGTGTCTGATTTTAGAATGTCAGCAGCAGTGAACAATAACAAACAAACATCGAAGAAAGACTCTAACGAAGTTTCGACGATCTCAAAACAAACTATGTTTCGATTTTATTTTGTTCTGTGATCATTCATCCGATCGCCGGACAACTAGATCTGGTTCGATTAACCCGGCAATCGTTTGGTGGTTCTCATTTGGGGTTTTGAGACAGAGTGACCCACCCGCCGCACGGTGGAAATTAGTGAATTGTGCGCGTTGAACATGGAATATCAACAGCAACAGTCGTCATTCAAATGTTGTGAAATTACGAAGAAAATGTCAAGCACTAGAGTCGGTTCAATGTGCATTTGAAATGATGGGATGCATATTTTGTGTGGATGTTTGTCGGCAAATAAAAGTGAATAAGACAAATAATGACTGTTTGCTGAATGAAGCGCATCAAAACATTGCTGACCGGTTGATTGCTGCAATTGAACACACCGAGTGACCGTTATCGAATTTCTCTCATTGTCGATGTGCTATCGAAAATGCAAATATGATCTGAACTGCGTAAGTTAGACTGACAGACCACTTGCTATAGAACAGTCGTTAGAAAAACACTTTGCAAAACAACTCAACTTGTTAGAAAGAAATTTCGCCGATTGCTACTAACAACAACCTATAGAAAAAGCAAGATATGCGGTTCAGGAATGCGTTTTCTGTTGATTGATGTATAGCACTTGAACGAGAAGGCAAAATCGATGCTGATTTGGATCATTCCAAAGGTAATGCTAGTCTGGATCCACAATCCTGACGTAACATAACAATATTCATATGTGAAAATCAATGTGAATAACGCGAGCTGCGCTGAGACAAGCAAAGTTCAATTTCATGGAATTGTAGGAATCCGTCTGCTGTCTGAACAGTCGATTTCCTCCATGAAGATTTTGTTGAATTCAGCGGAAAATTTTTTCCTATGAAATGCTTCGGCTTATTTGCACTTGAATGGCGGTCTACTGAGACTAATTAGAAGAGGCACTTTTAACTTTTTTGCATGAAAAGTGCATTTCACTGAGTGCGGAAACAGCATCCGCAGGAATGATTTTATCACTGAAAAACAGGAAGTAGAATCATTAGGGGAGTGGTTCGAACGATAGTTGTTGTCCACTCAACACAACTCGCTTGCCATTTATTTCATAGAGGATTACCCTGGACATGGAATTCAGATCAGTTTAGTCGAAGGAATTTCAGATGAGTTCAGTCGCTGATGAAAATGCATAGAAACAGTCAGCGAACGCTGAACTGTGAAAACCTGTAAATTTGTTCCTTAATATTTGAAGGCCTGTACTCTCCAGCGAACCAGGTTCATTCTCAATTAACGATGCATTCAGTGATATTGCTAATTAGTGGCCTTCCCGAGTTGCACATTTAGCATATGCTCGCTCCCTTACGAAAATTGACGTGAGCGTTCTCTGATGCATTCAAATTCTACGAATTTCTTCAACCATATCCCCGTCAAACCTCGTGATTTATCGAGGAGGTTCTCAGGTGAATGTAATAGTGTAGTGCAATGCGCAGTAACTGGGTAATGTTAATGAGGATTGCACAAAGGAGGATTATCGCAAATTATGATCTGCATTATCTTGGATGACACCGAATAGGAGTAGCTTCTTGAAGCACCACGATATCAGTTGCCACTTCAAAAGTGCGGTGTAATTAGGGTGTTTTTATGTGGGAACCGTATTTCGTAGTAACTTTTACAGACTGCTGGTTAATTCTGAACGCGTTGAAATTTATTAGTCTTAAGAGATGTATGGGTGTTTCTTGAGAGTTCGCTTTCAATTGCGCTAGAAAAAACAAGCCTCGCAAATAATCCAGTGAACTACTTGTGTTATTCACTTCATTTAAATCCATAATCCTTTTGGAGCAATGAGTTGGAACGATGCAGAGAACTCAGTAAAAAACAAATACGCCGCATATGTTGTTGTTCTGAGATTTGTTGAGAGTGAAAACCAGTTGGGATTATAGTGATTCGATGGTGATATTTCCTATTGTGACGATTTCGTTGACCAAAACATTAACCACTTTTTGCAACCATCATTACTGGTCACTGGTCAAATTCCATTCTAATGTCGTTTATCGTACCGTCAGCATTGATCATTCGTTTTGCAAAGAAGATCATGCAGACGAGTTCACTCTTTCTTGCTACCAACAATATATCAACTCAGTTTCGCGCTTTCTGGAAATTGGCTAATAATCTGAATGAGAGGAGATCCCCTTACGAGGCAACAGTTCAGCAATCCGTCTTGCTTACAGCAGCTTCAGATTGTGCACATGTGCTACTTCAGCGATTGTGTTTGCATGATTCCTTGACATTTAATCGAAGGATATCTGCTGACCGTCGACTAACAATTCCCTGAATTCATCTATTTTTCACTAGTAATCATTCATTTATTAAACGGACACAGTTCTTGGTATGCACTTATCGTGCACGTCTTCATCAATCCAATACTTGCAAAAAAATGTTTTGTAATCTCATTCAATTATCATCTTAGTCTTCATTCTGTTATCGTATTTGTTGCATTGAGTTGATTTTCTGGAGCACCTTCTTTCGAGATTACTGGATTTTAATATTGGATGATTAGTTTATGAGAGCCTGAGCGATGCTCTTTGATGCTTGTGAATAATGCGTAGGATTCGGCATTTGCCAATAAATCAGCGACTGATGAATTCGACAGTGTTCAGAGAATGGAATCAATGCATTGATATGATATAGTCGATGCACGATTTTTTTTAATGTGGGCGAAAGAAGGACGTATTCTGGGAAGTGAACAGAATCTGCTTTTAGGCTTCCATCATAGATGTTATATTCTGCGAGTACGTTTCAGTGCAACTTTTTACTTGTCTAGATGCTCCGTCTGTCGGCGATGAACCCTTCCACTTTGAGTATTGAATGCATTTGCGATGAAAGTCCATTACTCATGAAACTTCATTAATTTATTCATATATTCGTACTCAATATTGCATGGGATTATTACGATGACGGCAGTAAATGATAATTACTGTGTGGATGGTAAACACTGAGCTGTTGCAGTTGTATTTTTGATCATCGCAAATCGTTTTGAGATCACCACGATTTTAACCAACAATAACTTGACGAGCAGTTCTTCTACTTATGGTATGTTCTGATGTCTTGGAAAGTTATGCGCTCAACGTGCTTGTGCTCAACGAATGATATCATGTTCACGCTTGATAAGGTCATAATAACCACGCATAGTCAATCACTTAATCATTTTGGTATCGTTGTTCGATTGCTTAATATTGGTGTGTAACTGTAGCAGCGTGGTGACACTCGTGACACTTATAGCCAGTCACAAATGCACTTTTCAGTAATGAAATAAGTGCGTTGAGGGCGCATGTGTGATTTTTTGGACATTAATATATAATCTCCACATCAGTATGATCTTGAACATCCTTTAGTTGTACACATTGCATTCTATTTCTGCTAGCCGATTTTGTAGCTGAGGCTTATTTGATATTGAGTTCGAATCTTCTTCGAAGTCTGTGACCACATTTGGTTTGTTATAATTGTCGATAATTGCTGGCGATATTGTAGTCAACTGAGTGGAAGTGGTTTTTGTTTGAAGGTGTTTCTAGTGTATCACAGGGGAGCGTTCAGAGACTCGGAAGTGAACAAGTTCGGAAGAATGGAAAAATTATTTGCGCATGAGACATGCAATGAAATATTTGAAACGTGCATTATGATTCGCCATTATTCATTAGGAGTACGGTATTCAAGTGTACACTGTTCAAATGAAACCGTTCGTCATTCTGTGGTTGTGTATGCGTTCCAGTTTCACGCAGTGTCAACGAACGGCCTTCTTTAACGATTCCAAACGAATGGTTTGTTTCATTGCGAACGATAGTAATGAAACTGAATGAGCGTTCAAAAGATGCGCGCAGAGATCATATCGACGAATTAAATCAGAAGCTGATACAGATCGATAGATGAATGGGATATGTGCGATTGGTTGAGAGAAGAAAATATCTTCATCGTTCTGGGGTAAGACGAGAGAGAACGGTTTCACGCGGAAAGTTGTTGTGTTAGAAGGAGGTTGGCGAATGAATTCGAGTTGGATATCGAGTGAAAAGAGAAATTAAGTTGGTGCAAAGCGAGCAAATCGCTGAAACCAGATTAGAAAATGGAAAAAAACCGAGATGAACGAAAACAAACAACACTGAAAGCGTTAACGTTAACGCGTTTCAGTTCGTTCAACTGTGTTTATTCAGGTGAAGGCCAATAATAACAACGCAAAACAGTTTCACTTATCCCTTTTTCTACCGATCGTGATGATGTTTGTTTTGATTTCTGTATTTGCCGTTTACGATTCGGCAACGAAACGAATCACACTCTTTCGCGAAAGACTTACTTAAATTTTGCGGAATTTCCAAAATCCAACTGCTACTGCCTTCCTTCAACGATGGAATGGAAATTCTGTTATTAGGGCGAAAGCAGTGAGCAGAATAACTTCATCAGTTTTGGTAAATCTACTCTAGGCGTTTACAGTCTACTTGCTGTCTCAGTTTGAGCATAAATTTCGATAATTAAATGACTTTCCTCGCATAGAAACCATTGCAAATGCTCAACGAAACCGAAAATACTTTCGCGAATGTTTGAAGAGAAGATAGACTATGTTAATGAAAACATAGTTATGAATTCATGACTAACGATGATGCTCTTGGCTTCTTCATGACGCTCCTTATCTCGTTCGATTGACAGTTTTTCCATTTTGCTTGATGAAATGCAAGGCGATTATTCTTTTTGCACTCATCAATCATTGTGAAATTATCACTGATCACTATTTATTTCAATACGTTTCCAGATGGTGTTGTCCTTTTGATGTATTCATTGCTGTTATGTGAAGATATCTAGTGGTAGTCATCCAACGCCATGAATCAATTACAACATGAACTTATCTTCCTTCCGCTTTCACCTAGCTTTCATCACTGCGATAATGTCGAGTGATGATCATTCGAGTGGATCGAATATGATGGTTCGGTTCACAGGCGTCAGCGGCGTTCCAAGTTTTCCGTAACTGATCGAAGCTCGACGCGAACACTTTGCGTGGGCCAAATAGAAGCGACCTCCTCAGTTTGCACTTATTATCCAATTGCTTACAATAACAACAACAACAACGTCGGTAAACGATGATGTAAACGAGCATTGCCGTTGAACATTGTTGAATGGTTGTGCACGATGGAGAATTGCAACAGTTGCCACTTTGAAAGTTTCGTTGAAAACGTAAACCTCTTAAAATTTACTGAACATAAAACACAGATGTCAGATTAATTACGTGCATTATTCTCTGGTGGCGTCGTTGTTATTTTCATTCGCGGGTCATATGCATTCAATCAAATTGAATGTTGAAACAAACCAATAGATAACAAGTGCACGCGAGTACGTCAGAATTTGGCTAATTCTGTGAAATTATTCATACTTTTTGCTTATTATTACACGATGATAATGTATGCGCGAGTACATGTTTACATGGGGCTTCTTTCCATCAGACAGACTTTTCCGTAATTGCTTTCGAGTAGTAGTATTCATTCATGCTTCGTCGTGACTATCTTCAATCCATGCCATTTTGGCCACTAATCTTTTAGTGCTGCTCGCTGATGATCTATCTAGCACATCCAAATCCTCAGATATCAACACAGCTCTCTGATTGTGGTATTTCAAGCTGACTAGTTTTCGTTCGGCTCTTCACAAGCAAGCAAGCAAGTGTCCATTTGTGCCTGGTGCTATAAGATCCGCGTTTCGAATCGATTTGATTTCCATTTCATCAGTGATTGTGTTCCTGTCGACTCTGTCTGAAATCGACAAAGTCAGAAAATTGTCGGCATTCATTATCGAAACCAATGGCAAGCGAGCAACATTTCCGATGCGAAGATCACATTTTTGGTTCCTTTGACTGAACGCCAATTCGTTCTCGCCATCTCAGCAGGCATGAATCATTTGATTTTGGGGGAAATGTGAATGAATGAGATAAGAACTTGTAATGACAAAATAGATGCGCACGCATCTGCTGATCATATCCCATAAGCTCATTATGAGTGAATCAGTTTTCAGTTTTGCTATCTTTTAATTGCTGTTCAATCTGTTGTTCAGCACGAATGCATTGTCGATATGCAACATGCAATTTGAATGTGCATTGAATTCTGTCACAAAATGGAACAGCTAGCGAATTCCGATAGGACGGACAGCTAATCAACGACTCTCGACAAAATCTCTCCCAAATAAGATAGCAGTATTCTTTCGAGAATGCAGCGAATTGATGGCCAGCCACATCATTCATTCTATGAACTCAGTAGTCAATATTTCGCACTATGAACAATGGACACAATGAAGGGAGGAGGTTCTGAGAATGTTTCTAAGAAGCAGCACTATCACAACTGATCATGTTGTCATTCATCCAAGCTGTTTATTCGGAAAACAACACATTTCAAACTATGCCAACCATCCACTCAGTCACAAGTTAGCCAACAAAGTTCACATAAATAGATTTTTGTTTCTTTCTAAGTGCATCCAATCATTCAACTCAATCATTCAACAATCCAATACACTTCTGACTCTTCCCGGCCAACTGGCGTTTTGTTCGTAACTTAACCTGAGGACACACTGCTCAAGTGGCGGCGATGTTCCTTGTGACTTACTGCCGGCCAACTCGATCGGTCATTTCGATCAACTTCGTGTTCAACAACGCCGTTCATCTATTCCTGTTGAAGAACAGCGTTTCTTTCTGACATCAGCGTTCATTCCCAGGCTTCTTGAATTGTATTATCGCTATTTGCTAAACATTTGTTACTTGCTCCAAATTTCTTGAATTCAACGGTTTATAGCAATTTCCAGCATAAGTTTCTTCTCATTGTCAGGAAAAGTTCTTTGTTTGACGCTGGAATTGTAAATGTGTGAAGAGATCATTCTCAGGATTTGTTGCACGTTCACGAAGCCAATTCCGATAGGCGCTGAGATGTTCCCAGAGCTTAGCTCACATTCACATTCTGCCCATTGTTTGCTGGTGCAAGTTTTATTTTTGCAAATGCCCTGCTGGCTAGCTACGGCAAATACTGATGTGCGAGGCAAAACATCTGAATGTTTTGAAGTGTTTCACTGCACTGATTCCTTCCATCTTAGTGCTGGCAAGTTTACAAGGTTTCTTTTTGCTACCGTATATGATAGTTTATTTTTCGTTGGTGTTGATCAGTTGGTTAGATGACTGTAGATTGATGAATACTGTTGACTGTTCATCATCAAATCTGTTTACTTGCTTATTGTAAACGTTACTATAATTCCATCAAATCCATTGTTAACGCGAAACTGAATTTGCTCCATTGTTAACGCAAATTGAGGATATTCATTATGTTTGAGTAATCGCTATTGTCACATCACCTGCACCACTTCATTGATATCAAAATTATTATGTCGATTCTGCAATCTACATTTTGAGTTGCCAGATTATTGCTTCGCTCCCAGCTGCACAAATCACTGCGATTGCACCATCAAGGTGCCCATGTTTGGTTTCTTTTCCAGGAATTGCATAAGGCAGCGTCAATTCTCGAATGAAACCTTGAGAATATTGACAGTGCTTACACAATGTGAAATATGGGCGATTTCTAGATGTTTATGTGCGATTTCAAGTAGTCTTACAACAGTGTGAGATTTTGAATGGTGTAGGTGCTTAGCGCTTGGAAGCAATATTTCTTCGTTGATCATTTGGTAGTGAAGATGTGAATTTGGTTCGAGTCCTCAGTCAGTTTCATGCCAAAGAAATGTTTTCGAGATGAGGACGAACCACTGTAGAATCAAATCATTTCTCAGCTAACCGTTCAAACTTGCTCGAGAATTCA
The DNA here is from genome assembly GCA_035041965.1 of Anisakis pegreffii. Lineage (NCBI taxonomy): Eukaryota > Metazoa > Nematoda > Chromadorea > Rhabditida > Anisakidae > Anisakis > Anisakis pegreffii. The sequence goes on from JAPYMA010000395.1 coordinate 62,150, forward strand.
CAACAACAATAGCAATTGTTTCATGCTAATGATAACACCAGCTGTTGGAATTTTGACTTTCGACAACGTGATATTGTTGTGAAGCAGAGACAACGTTTAGAATTATCGAATATTTTCTGCCATCGAAATCATCGATTTGAACTGAAAGTATTTAGATTTCAGAGTAGAAATTGATTGCCAAATGAATGCAATGTTCACTTATGCATGAATTGACAACTAATCACATAACAACAACATCGAAAATTCTGAGAGATATTGTTGGTGGCGATTGATCGAAGCGAGCATCTTCTTCAGCTTGTTTTCATTGGGTTTGTTGATTTGGCTGATTGAATGAACTTTGTGTGGCTGTTGGCTTATCGCATAAACAGATACACACTGTGGAAGGGTCCAGCCATGAACTTGGGTTGGGCGAAGCGTTGCGTGGCCAAACTTAGAACGAATGATTTGAGTCAAATTGGCGTCAGAATAAGCGAATGACAAGGAGAAATTGATGGACAAATGAAGAACAAACGAACGACATGAAATGTGACGGAAACGATGAAGCAATGGCATAAGTGAAGAAGCAGCAGTTAGTATCTCGAATGACATCTGCAAAATTGCCGACCCTAGCAGAAAACAAACGAATGAAGTAGAAAAACGGGATGTTGTTCGAAAAGAAGGTTGAATTGGTGCGCGGATGGGTTTGCCCAGCTAACATCCATCGTTGTTATTCCTAGTTCCTCATATTTTGAATGTTCGCAGTCATCTTGCAGTATCTTTCATCGTTGTTGGAGAATTGATGCTGGATAATACTGCTATTCATGTTGATATTGATGATGGCTGATGTCATCGATATCGGCGATGCCACCGTCTGTTGTTTTTGCCATTTGGTTTCGTCGTCAACTGTTGCAGATGCACTTTTTTGTGTGGAGCCAACAAGAGTGTTTGCTATGGTTTGTTATTCAGTTAGTTGTGACTGCTAACGAATTCACTCATTATGAAAATATTTTGAACATTATTCATTCCACTGAAGCATTCGTTCACATCGCTGGAATTGATTTGAAATCACTTCAACACTATGAGGAAGAATAGACTATTCACATAAAATTCATGAAATGAGAATTATGAAACATTCATATGGTTTAAGAATGCTAGATTGTCGGCATTGTTGAATGTGAGAATATTAGTATGTGATTAGTTTTAGCTGAAGAGAAACTAGTGCATTCTGACGTGGAAATTTATTCATGTCCAGGTTTACGATGGGAAATATTGATGAAGTGATGATTGCAACAATTTATGACATCGCTATCGGATATGCCGTTTTGAGCATGTACAGCAAGCAGCCTTTTCCATTCACAGTTACTATTGCATCGCGTTAGTACGTTATAGCGCACTGATTATGAATGCAATGTTGTAAGGCATGAAGTCAATCCAAATGCTTCACAAAACGAGCAAATGTTATGCGATGAGGACTGAATTTTGGTGACTTTTGTTGGCAGTTCAGTTGAGAAATAGAGCACATTTTGAGAGCATTACAGCATGTGATGATTTATGGTGGTAGCATGAAATATGACTGAAAATCATGATATGGGATTGTGCGGTTGGAGGTTAACGCTTCAGAAGTACTCATTGTGAATGTGCACCGAGAATGCCCAATTTTGCGTTGATTCTGATATTCGCTAGCAAAATCAGCTCACATTTTTATACTCAAGCAAATTTGTTTGAATTGACTGACAATTTCAACAGCCTGTGATAGTAGTGATTCGACATTTCGGATGCAGCAAATGGTTACATTTATGCAGAGAAAACATTTCATGAGTGCACACAATGAATGTCTCTTTTTGATTGAAATATCAATCGATGTTAAGCGCTCCAATTACATCTCCAAAATTACCGATTTTTAAATTACCACTGCCAAAAATAGTCACCATTTGGATCTCATCTGGACAATAATTTTTCTCCGCAAGAATTCTGGTGCGTTCAAATCGCACCTTTTGTCATTCCTCAGTGAAAGTCGAGAAGATATTTGGGACTTTTATGCAAATGCTACTGTTCAACAGCGGGAATTTCGTCTGTTGCCTGTTGATTCCATACGTGCCACATCGTGCCATTTAACAAAGTCTCCAGCCTTGTCCATTTCTTCGAATTTAATCTGAATTGAAACTGTTTAGGAAGACGACTCAACGCATTCTGCGTGAACATCAGTTGAATTCTATATGTAGGCATAACAAACATGGAGTTCATGAGAGAAATTGCGTGATTTCCATTCATCCGGGTAATGTTTCATTATGGTCTAATTCAAAAAGGTCATTGCAGTAGAGTGCAATGAATTACTTCGCTGCTGTTGCACGCGTAGAAAGTGAATAAATGCTAGCCGTAGCCAGTCCAGTTGATTCTTTTACTACGGATAGATTGAAGGTACGATTCTGATCGAATCCAGTGATCCTTAATCTACAATGACTGGAGCTTATGAGAAACACTTGGAGTTCTCCTCTATCATCGCTCATCTTCGACAGAAAGCCATTGTGAAATTTGTTGAACATTCAACGCGAGAGATCGTTGTCCTATCCCTTTGTTTGTTTCAACTGCTAACAGCAAATGATACCAATGACACAACGCATTGTTTCGAATGTCTCCATGCAAATCTGATGTAGTGTCACCAATATTCATGAACGGCGTCGATACAGTCATTCGCTTAAATGTTACCACACAGAGTTTTCCGTCATTGTCGCTTATTTCTCATAAGCAAAATCTGCTGTCACCTACCACTTACTGTCCACCGAGAGCTTATTATAGAGTTTACATTCTCATTGTTGTTGGTGCTCGCTTCCTACTACTTTCACCTACCTATAGATGGAACCAGTAAGGCCGATGATTTCATTGAATTGTGATATTTTGTTTGAATGATGACTGCAATGAATTAACCTAATTTGCATCATACTCAACGTTATTGTCATTCTAATTATAGATTTATTCTCATCATTGCTTTTAAGTCATACCTACATATAGCATTGCAGATTTTGTTTCAACATGACATCATTTTATGATCCAGCCGAGTTGGCTCAGGACCGTTACTTAATTGTGATCATTCGTAGATCAGTTTCTCAATGGACGAATGATCAATTGCCGTAGAAATTAGTGAAATTGCAAATCTGTGCACGTTCATGCTTGCCTTCTAACATCCTCGCTTTATAATGTATCCCGTTAGACCGCTGGACTGTTATTAGCCCAAAGGAATCATTTCATAATCCTGCAGCATATCAGTCAGCTATTGTGGTAATTCATGAGCAATCTGAGAACTCGAGGTGCGTCAACAAAAGATTAGCGTTCTTCGTTATTGGCCTGCATCATCGTGCGTGAACGTTTAAAGTTAGCATCTAAAATTCCTTTGTGTGTCTTTTGTTCTTTACTGTTTTTGCTTTGTCGATTGAAAACATTTTTGAATATGTTCGGAAAGCGGTCGCAATAAATCATGTGGACGAGTCAGCACATTATTCATTTCTTGTCACCACTTCACAATAACGTTGACGCGATTATAATAGATACACTTAGAAAGGATTGTGCTAATCGTTTGTTAGGTTTTTCGAAAACACGAAACAAAAATGTGTTATTCGCGTTTGAATGAACGAGGAATAACAGCCAACTGTTGCAATCGATTTGCACTTTCCAACAGCGATGAAAGTAGCCTGGCATTCCATTGCTCCTACCACTAGAATGAGCCTCTTCTCGTGTTTCGTGTTTCAAAACCGTTGGAGAAATGAACGAATTTTCAACTTCATATTTGCGTATGCAACAATGGCGAGTGGCACAAAACATCAAGCCGCTTTGTGAGTTTTCTCGCAACGGCTCTGAAGCCTACACGAAAAGTAGTATCGAAGTTTATGCAGGACGGTAGAAGTCGAAATTTGCAGAGAGATCACTTTGCACAACACTGATTATTAGAAAGGAACATTAATTTAGAGCTTGTGAAACCTAATCTTTATCGTCCAAGAATATTAGAGAAAACATATCCGATTCGTTCGTTTTTTTTCGGATCGTTTGCAGTCGGTCGTTTGTGTGGTACAAATATGTGGAAATTCACGAGGTTTTCAAAATGCTTAAAAGAATTGTGAGTGATAGGGAATTGAGGTAACTGCAATAGTTTTGCGATAGTTGTAGAATCGATCAAGACATTTTTGTTCAAGACATCAAAATTTGAGAAATTTAGCTGATTGCCTCCAAAATGAGTGCGCTATCCTTCATGCAGTTATGCAGGTGAAATTGTTGCATAATTTGGATATTCATGAAATAGTCGCAATCGATTCGTCTAACTCGAAATGACCTATTCTGCGCCAGCATTGATCACTGATCGATGCGTTGCACTTGGCCGTGTTCGAGTGACGTTCTTGCTTATTATTACTAGAGTTACTCAGTACAAAACTTCAACTTCTCGTCATCACCACTCATCAGTATTGATGTTTTAATGAATATGCTTTCGGCACAACTGCCATCAAATGAATGCACTCTCGAAACTTTTCGACATAAATGACTCTGAATTGCTGAAATTCTTCACTAACTCCTCAAACAATCATAAAGCAATAAGATCTATGCATTTAGTGATTGATCACATTCTTCAAACGTCCACGAACTTACTTAAGGCGTTGTTGAACGCAACATTCGGCCTAAAACTGGTTTCGGTTCATCCAGGATACTTTCATACTCCAATGTGTGGACGTCACTGGGAATAGCCAAGCCGATTTTCATAATTTCAATGAATTGGCACATTTCAATACCATAACAGCATCTGATTTTGGGAGAAGTCCGTTCGAAACATCTACAAATGAGAAGTCATCAGCAGCCGAATTTTTTCACTGGTTGATAATCAAAAGTTTTCATGCGCAGTCTGTTGCTTGCACAGTCACTGTATGAAAGTGTGGTGGTTTGTTGACGATAAGTTTGCGATACAACACAAACGATGCGACTGATTTTGCTAATTTCGAGGACGGGAACTAGCGTAAACAGTCACCGAATTTGGCTGATAGGGTTGTACCGATGTGCAATTTGTTTTGTCAATAACAATTTTGTTAGCAAAAAATATTACGCTCTATTTTTCATCACGCATTCAGTAGTCGTTTTTGTTGTTTCCAGCAGCCGCAGACTCCGCAGTTTGAATGTGTGCGTTTTCAGACCAAAAAAATTAGACCATATTGTGAGATTGTGCGTTGCTCACAAACAAAGAAACAGTTGTTTAGGTGCTAATATTGACAGTAATAATCGTCGTTTGCTCACCTGATGTGCGCCGTCGTAAACACGAGACACCACCACACATTCTCTGGGATAACAGTGAATATAAGCCATATTCACAACTTATTGCTTGCGATATAAAAACTTTATAATGTGATTGACACATCGGTTGCTGCTAGTCACTTTAAGCAGAGATCGCTTAGAGTATTTCCATGTTAACGAGGATTATGTCAGGCGCTCATGTTGTCACCATATCAGGTAATTGAAATCAGCTGAAGTGAATGGTATTTGAGCGGTGACATTCCAATTGGCCTTCAGCGCTTTTCATGTAGCGGCAGCCTCGACCATGGTCCGATTGCGGAATCCCAGTTCAATTGCTGCTCTCTGATAGCTCAACACCATCGTCCTCATAGGTTTTTAGCGCCATGACCGTTAGCGCCACATAATTTCCTTGACCACAGTATGATCGCAATCCTCCTTTTTCACCAGAATAGAACTGATGCTCAGAATGCTGTTGTTACTTCAGCAAGCACAGATACTCATTTGATGAGGTGCATTCAATTGAGGCAAACTGAGCTGTTCGCCGCACCTGAATCCACCCAATGTTCACGAAATAAGACTCTGAATTAGGCCGTTAAAATGATATCAGCAGAATTCCATAGTATATTGTGGTCTGCTTCAAAGAATTAAAAGTTTTAAACTATTTTCGCAGTGCCAAATTCGTGGCTTATTATCAGTCGCCATTACTGAGTGATTTCATGACATCCAGTCATTTATCAAATGCAGATCACCACGCGACTGAGTGTCATATGCGGTGATTGGGCTAGTTTTATCTCAAATTACTCGAGGTTACTCAGATATTGTCAACAAAATTCCTTTCATTCTTCCTTTCATATTTTCCATCCTTTTTTGGGTGCATTTTTTTCTGTGTTTTCCCAGTTTTGTGTGTAGGAAATAGTTAAAGAAAAGCTTGTTTGGTTAGGCGTTGAAAAAGCTATGAAAATCGTAAAGGATTTTCTGGACTTTCAAGCCTGAAGAATTGATGAGAATGAGTTGAAGGAACGTTGCTGACATTCGGACATCGTCTTCGAATAGAACTCCATTCAGATTATGTGTGATCTGTAGTTTATGACAGCAACACATTTCGCATTTGTTTCAACATGATCATGGCTTAACGTGTGTCAGCGTGACTTCAGCCGCTAATTGCGCAAAATTTACTAAAATGAAACCGTTGCAAGTAACATCCTTTTACGATGCTGAGTACGTCATCACTCCGGAATACTCTGCGCTTTTTTGATGGATAACTTTTAGTGCTCTGCAATGAGTGCTGCATTATTATGACATTGAATTGGTTCGTTTCGCGATTGTGTGTCGTAACCGATGATATGACTTCTTCTGTCTGAGCGCATAAATAATGTTCTTGATTGATTACAGGAAAGCAAATCCAAAAAAATGGGAAGGCGAACAAAAAACCGAAATGTTTGGTACGGTTGTGAGGAATCACTTTGGAGGAAATCGAAGAAGTTGTTGACGAAGAGCATTCAATGCGGCATGACTCCAAGTTTGATTCAATCATTTTGGGTTTATGCACAAGCGACATCTCTTAGTTCAGTCACTTCAGTTAACGACATTTTTCACGTGTTCTCGAATTTACTGCTATCTTAATGTTATACTCAGCTGCAATGACTGGCTGCAGAAAGCTACGAGTTTCATGTGATCAGCATGAATGATCAATCGGTAATTCGTCTCCTAAATGCATCAAAGGAATATTATGGTGAATTGTATGTCGGTTGGTGGAACTGAAAGTTTTTAAATCTCAAGTTTCAAATCGTTGAAAATTAAATGTTTCTATTCAGTTCACACCTTCACAATTCACAAGAAAATCTCACGCATTGTCTCTGTCTGCAATCAATGCTTTCACATAAAAATAGTTTCTGAAAACCGATAAAAATCAAATCAGCTGTATGCTCCCGACGATAACACCTTATACGATTTCCGCTTCTGATTTAGCCATACGCATAGGGCTTTAAAAGCGTCATAACCATCCCGTGAATAGTCGCGACATGTCAAATCAGTCAAATGATCGTTGACGTCTGCGCCGTAACAAAAAAAGTATCTAGATCAAATTCAGAATAACTGAGGAACGAGCGAATTAGCATTATACCGGGAATATGTGAAGATGAAAAAGCCGTAAAATAGGATGAATTGAGCACATTAATCGCAGGATTAAATGTAGTTTGGTTGACAATTTAGAGCGTCAGACAATTGTTCTAGTTGAATAATTCCGACCTATTAACAGAAGGAAATGGCCAACGACTCTGAACTAATTTTCAAAGAATTCAGCATTCAGAAGCAATCGCTTCAACTTCCGAAAATCAAGCAACATTTCATAGAGCACACAAAACGCCTCATTATAGAGAAAAGGCAGTGTCGCGACTACCGCGAAAAGCCAGCATATAAAGAAGATAGTACTTAAAAATCAAATAGAAATGGTTCAGCAATGGCCCGATAGTGTACTGGTGTAACGTTGAGCTTTGAGGATCCGATCAGTTCAGAAGGCGTGAGTTAGATTCCGCGGCGGTCCAAAATCTTTGACGAAGTTAGATCTCATTCAAGAGATTGCCAAGAGGGCTTGGTTTCGACAGGCAGTGTGAGACGACATTATGAATGGTGCCAAGAGCAGAAGATCCTGTGCAACATTTCAGTTACTTCATAGCGGTAAATTTTTCGACTGAACTTTGAGATCTAGCGTGTTTGCAAGTTTCCGCAGACTAAAGTAAAATTTTGGGGTTTAGAATCGCGCTGATCATAAATTTAGACGTTTGGTATTCACAACACATTAATTTTTATCGGTTCAATGTTCATGAGCAAATGCTATAAAATTCTTGAGAAAATCATTGGTTAGTGATGTAGAAAACACTGACTCTGAGAGAATTTTGATGCGTCACAATTACGACAATTTGTTACAGCTAATGAAAGCCGTCCTTTTGATCTTCAAGAGCATTCCAGGAAATTTTAAAGTGAATAATATTGTTTACGATAACGTTCCAGAGAAATGACGTGATAAAAGTCCTGATTTAATGATTCTTTCGTGCGTCATTCTAACTTCAAAAAATAGCCGATTGCATAATTGGATAAGTTTTCCATGCGCTTCAAAGCATCACATCAGTGCGGTGCTCTAAAAGTGTGTGTACCATTTCGGAAAGTTCTAGAGAAAAAGAAAGAAACTGCGCTATGAAACTATCACTTCCGTGCTCTAGAAATCGTCACGCCTAAGCGGATTCCTAGAATTTTCATGTCATGTTAAGGCAAATTATTTCCTGGAATGCTCATAGAAGATCAAATTAAAACAGCCAATTTAATTTGTTCTGTGAACAAGCTGGTCAGTGAATTTCAACGTTTGTTTATCACAAAGATGAGTGCGAAAAAAGCAGCGGCAATTTGCGGAAGAAATGCCAATTAGATGAAAAATAATATCGCCTGTACCAATTGCGTTTCTCGAATGAGTAATTTTCGCCGTTCACTCTTACACAATGCGTTTACATGCCTGTTAATAGCTATGAACTTGTTTGCTAATCTGTTTAAGACCAGGATTTCAGTTGAGAACAAATCCATTGTGGTGCTAACTGGAAATTTCTCGAAAGAACACCCCATAATCCTTCACTTCACAACACAGCAGCAGTACGTGCGTAAGTTGAAATTAATTATGGCCTGCAGTCGCAAATTCGAAACTTTTTATGAGATCTAGACTACCATCACGCTGTAGCTATCATTGAATTAACTCGAGGTATTTCATATTGTTGGCGTCAATAAACGATATTCACATAAATGTTGCCCTCAATTGGGTTCAGAAATTGTTCCTCTTGAGCGAAGATTCCCCCGTTGTTGAGCTTAATCGAATGTGTGGAATGGATGGGATGTGCGTTGCTGTTAATATGAATTATGACATGTGTTTTGGTCATATTTGGGCGTTAGAGTGGAGTTGGCTAACCAGCAAAAAAACGCACTCATTTTCGAGTAATATTCGTTCAATCACATTCTTTCATCAACATTCCACGAGGCACATCGCTTTCTTCCCGTGCTTGCAACTATCACTCACTGCTTATCGTTTCCGATAGTGCATCTGAACCTTACGCTAATCTCATTCAAATATCGTACTCTGACATGCCACTTCAAGGCAAGAACGAACACTCACGTTTTTTGAGGCTTGCTGAATCTATTTCATATTCAATGACCTTGTCTCACGCTACGCAATTAATTGACTTGTTGGATTCGTGGAAAATTTGCAAACATGATTTAGTTTGATGGATATCCGCGCTCATTAGACTAATTGGAATATTATAGTATGAGTGCTCGCAAGCAGATATCACGAAATACATGTGTACATGCACATATGCATGGTTAGAAATGTGAGCGCTGCTTAAAGATCCCGGTGCTTCCATTTTTTACTGCACGAATTTGCTAATTTATTCGTAGCGAATGCTTCGACATGCGTGTTTCCGACAAGCGGATAAAGCAAACGTTTGCAAATCGAAATCGTCGGAATTTGCTGGCAGTTTATAAGCAATTGATGCAGCGGGGAACATGAACTGTTAACGATTCGGTGATCTAAACTGATACTAATGATTTAGGGTCCAAAAGAACAAGACTGAAACGAGCGAATGAATGAACGCCTAATGAATTTGGACTAGGCGATTACATCTGGGCACATCAATTCTTAGTCAACGTTACGATTGAGTTGTGGTGTACCGTTCAGGACATGAGTAATGAGCGGCATGAATGTGAACGTTGATATGGACTGATATCACTAAAGCCTGTTTCATTCCTGAACCATTTCATCTCATTGACGTTATTCTAGTTGGAGTTGATGTATTTGTTGGTGTCTTCGATACTGTTCCAAAGAAGCAATCGGCGAATGCAACGTTGATATTTGCATTGTTGACATTTTCAGTGCATTGTGGCGTGTCTGCGTCATGTTCGTTAAGCGTTGCTGTTGTTTAATTAATCACAACGATTCATTTAGCGCACACAAAACGATGACAGATTTCGATGTTTTATTTTGACTCGACAACCGATTCGTACCATTTGCTGAACAATGTAAATGGAACATTTTTGTGGCATTTCTTGGGCATTTTTTTGATTGGCATCTAACAATTTGCAACCATCACAAAACACAATGATGAAGAATCGTCAACAAAACCGCAGCCTTGCTCATTCGTTCGTCATTCCTAGCAATCGCTTTCTTGCTGATTTCAGTTTCATTTTCAAGACAACACATTCATTATGTATGGCTAACATTAATTTTGCATTCATTCAGTCGTTCGCTTCAAAGAACATCAGTAGGCGACTACTTCAGTTACCACGTCCATTTGCAACAATTTCCACACAGACACTAATTTGCTTACTTCAAATGGATTCAGTCTATCTGGTGAATTGCTCGAATAGATACCAGTTGTGATCAAAAATTCATGACCAGTAGATTTGCATGCGTATGTTCGTGCACAATGTGGGAAATTTATTCTTTTGCTCTTTCATAACCTCTTTTTCTTTTCAATTGTTGTCAGGACTTAAGCAATTGCTATTGCTAAAGGCAATGCCAAATGGGCTGTAGAGGAGAGCCATCATGGATTTCGTTGAATCAATTACGAATTGTTTTTGCATTTAAACTCGTTGTGTGCACCTAAAAGAATTTGCATCTAGTCAAGGCTTGCTTGGACTGAGAACGTTCGAGTCGAAATGCGATAGAAGCTATTGAATGCAGAAATAAAAAAGTTGTTTACGAACATACGCAGATTATCGACGAAATTCAACGCATGGTTTCTGGGCACACAGTCGATTAGTTGGAAGTTTCAGAAGTGAAAAAGCAGAGCAGAAAAACATCGAAACGACAGCAATAGCGATTATGGAAAATAGCGTGAACTCTATGAATAGCATGCGTAATTTCAGTGATTCTCAACAACTGAATGCCTCCTCAGTTGAGCGTAAACAACTACCTTTCGCCTAAACCACACAGCATCCAGCTTTCGATTGAAGTTTTTCGACAACTCAAAATCACTCTCGGACTTCAGCTGTGTTTTACAGTTGCTTCTCCAATTTTTCTCTTCTATCTCGTAGTTTCACGTTCCATTCCGTACGGCTTCATCATCGAACTGTCTTGATCGTAATTTGCACAGCATGACACAGTTAGATTCAGTAAACACCTCCATCAACTGAATTAATAATGAAAAAAATTTCGATAACATGAACTAGTAGCAGTGAAAACACTCACGATGCATACAAATATGATTGATTATGAACCTATTCTCTATTGTTGTTCACATTTAGTCATGAACGTTGAATTGAAGCTGTGTGTTATTTTGACTGTAGATGATCTTGCTCGCTCGCGCACTTCGGGCATTTCCCGAAATCAGCGTGAATCTTTTTTTTGAACTCAATCGGTGACTCGAAAATGAGCGTGATGCTGTCTAATGAAAAAATACATCATTCATCTTCCCGGCTGAATTATTTCAAAGTCTTGCTGGAAAATTATGATGAAGTACTTTCAGGTGATATTGGTTGTTATTGGTTGACTTTTGCTCTCGCTCTATACACTTCGATCCTAATTCATTTGCACTTAAGTAACTCGCACCTAATTGCTCATTTATTAACCATACGCTATCGTCGTCATCATATTCCAGCCGGATGAATCAGACGTTCTTTTGAACGCCTTCTTCCACATCAAGTAGGAAATTTTGACCGTTTTTTAAAGCGTTTTCTGTTATTTTAGCAATCTGATTGTTTGGATTTATTTAGATTAATGCTGATGCATCGAACTCGTTCATGTATGAAACATTCTGGTGTGCATATGAGTACGTGTGTTTGCAAGCAAGCGAATAGAGCATTTATGGACGTCTCTTATAATTTATTTATCTCATTTCGATTAGAACTAAGTTCACCAAAAGGGCATTTAAGAGACCAGCGAAAGATAGCGTTGTCCTCTTATCTGATTTGACTGAATTTCAGTACTGCTCTAGTGCCCATGGGAGCAGTAGACGCTATCAGCAAAAGAAGGCTGCTGGCTGAGAATTAGATGACGACCAGAAAGTGACATTTAGAGAGTGAAGGAGAGTTCATTGTTGCAATGAGTTGGGTTGGATTTTGCTTAAGAAGGTAAAAATGATGCACTTTGGTTTGCAAAAATTTCGCATTTGCCACTGCATCAACTCACATTCAATGCTTTCGCAGGTTTTTTCGCCTTTTTTTGCAATGCTTTGAATTAAGCATTCAGTTCGTTGAGTAATAGAATTGAAGCAGATCTCTCCACAATTGATTTCATTGTTTTGCCTCATTCGGTTACAGATATTCTTATTCAGTGGTTCAAAGTGTCATTCCGGGTAAGCGGTGAGCAGGCAGCTTCTCACTGAACACTGTCGTTAGGGCTGCAATTTATGGCTCTAATATGGTTATGTGGTTGCCTAGAGTTCGAGTGAATGCCGGAAGCTTCGTGCATTATCGCTCTATTTCAGTCATCACCTCAGAGACAGCACCACCATTTGCTCTGTACAAAGTACGCGAAATATTCCGGTTACCTCTCAGAATCGAACCTTTCATAGGCTACGAAGGTAATCAGTCCAAGCTTCATAGTTCAGCCTATTAGTACAACAACACTCTAATAATTCTGCTAATGTTCTTTTGACAAATCCAAAATGTCATCACTCATATATGACGTAGTTAAAAAGAGGTCGTCAATGACGCTTTCTAGAAAAATACTCAAATTTAACCTCTACGAATTATTTTCTATTTTGTAATCACGCACACTGAAGTTTAAACTGAGAAACGGATTCCACATAAAACACTATTACATGTGACGAGTGCATGTGTAACGAATTCAAGCTTAAAGCAATTAATGTCAAAATGACATGGTATTTTCGAGAAAATGTTCTATTCAGCTCATTTGTTCGTGAAAGTACATGACCGCTTCATCCCACAATATTGGCGTCAATATTTCCTGTTCAATCTCTGACTTTTCGCCTATGTTTACTGAAAACTTCAAATAATTCTGGTGAAATGGCTAACTCTTAACATAGGATCAAATTCCACCGAGCTCATGTCAGCTAATTAATGTGCAGTTCAACAAATACGAGCAGACAGACAAGGGTAAGCTTCATAGATTCTTCCAGAAGATTTAGTTCCGTTTTTTAGCGGTCGCGCAATTTGCGATCATATTTTTCAGCGAAAAAATATTCTTCCTCGGACATGTTTGGGTGTTTCAACCATCAACTGATTCCTTTTTCATATCTTGAATTATCCAGTGATCAGGCATTCTTTTAAAAATACATCCTTCACATCGATGAACGATCAGTTCGATTTTCAGATTAACCAATTTATCTATTTGTTTATCTATTTTCAGATGTAAGAGTGAAATGTGATCAGTTATTATATTGCATAAGTGAATCTGTTCATATAACTCTTTATTCATTTAAATCACATTTCATCCAGATTTATTCATAATGCAATCACATACCGCACGCTTGTTCGCTTTTATGTTAAGAGGCGATTGAAATTGAAATTCTTCGAATGATTTCATTCTCCTACAATTCCATGCCAGTTTCAGATTGAAACATTCCAGTGGTAAGCAATAATGACCTCAACGATGTATTCAGTTCACTCCAAGTCTACCGTATCCCTCAACTACCAGTCAACATCCTCATTAACATTGTAATCCTTGAAAACTTCACGGTTCAGGATATTGTAGGAAACCATCAAAATGGTAGTATGCGAAACGGATTGGAAATCCTAGATGTTCAACGCCATACACATTTCGCTTGATTTGCGCTCAAGTGTCAAGCTATCGTTAATCTCTCGTTAAGTTGTGCTTGAACAGGCATTTTTTAGAAACTTTCGTTGGGCTCATCCATTCCTATTAAGATTATTTCCTATAACGTCAAAATTTTAGTGTCCTAATTGCATCCATTGACGTATTTCACCGCTATGCGACTCCCATTTTCAAATGGATGCTTGGTATGCAGCCCATCTTGTGCAGTCGTGATAAAATGTGCGATCGTTCACCTTGTTCACTTCGACATCATCATTCCATGGTATCCTGACAGTGTGTGAACCTTCTGCGACTGTGTTCTTGTGCGTAGACAGCAAGCAATTGGATCATTCGATTCACTCGATGTTCCCCAAGTGAGATATTGAAGACAACAAATTGAGCTGACTGACTCTGGCATGAACTAGCCGAACCGCACTTGTTCGTTTCAAGTCTGTGCGGGTGGTTCGGACTAGCACAACTGCTGTGGGCTCTTTGCAAGTTCACATCATGCCAGCGTCTAAATATGAAATAGTCGATGCATACTTGGATGGATGATGCGATACGATATTAAGTTTAGTTCAAATGAAGTTCGCTGTTCCATTTATTTTGGTTGTCCAGTTGAAAGTGGAGCAGTAGTAGTAATCTAATTCAAAAATACGTTGTGAATGAGTATAAAAAGCAGCTGACTCGTTCGACACGACACTAGTGTACACACATACTAGTTAGTGATGTTTCGATTCCAGTCAAACTGTTCCTAAGGTGTTCTGTTTCTGTTGTATTGCAAGGGATACAACAGATTAGTTCCAGAAAATGGACGCAAAGAACAGAACGGAACAGAACAACTGAAGGTCGGAGTGAAACGAATAGAACAGCTATCCAAATGAGTGGAACACAAATAGCCCTAATGTGAATGTATGTAAACGTGAGCATCCGATAAAGGTGTTTGGGTGAGTACTCATTGATGAATGTTGATTGACTAAAGCAACAGCAAATATTTTAGCCTAAACAATATTGTTAAGCACCACGGATGTGATATGCAGTCAGTGGTTATCTGCTCATTCATTCGAATTACGTGAGATTAGAACACCTTGCATTGAGCAAATCTGATTTAGTAAGTGTGTATGTGATACCGATACGCTTATGAAAGTGTTGACGACAATAAACACTTCAATGGTGATCATCATGGTGCTCTCGATATCATCTTAAGTCACCAGTAGTGTGACGTTAGCGTTGAACACTGACTGGGTGAGGTGGAATGTTCCATTCAGATGGAATTAGTAGTAATGGTGATGAAACATGTATTATTATTAATAATATTAATGATAATAACAGTAATGGTAATCAAGATTCCGACAGTGAAAAACTGCAAAGTGGTGGCGAATTCCGTCCCAACCAGTAGATTGACGTTCGTACAACGGAGATCATTATGTGAGGAGCTGATAGTGTAACGAAAAGAAATTAATCATAATATTCTATTGAAAAGGGAAGTAGCGATCATCTCAGCTAGAGAAACAGCTCTGGGCGGCACTATATCTGAACGGTCGTATTTAAGAAAACACTGTAGAGCAATAGAACCGAAATTGTGACTGGAGGTAATTTGTTTTGTGCTGCGAGCAGATGTTTCACTGCAGTATTATCGAGCGCGTTACATTGTTATGACATCTGCTTCAAGCAGAATCCAGAATACGAAATACATTTTTTGATGAGTGCAGTCAAAAATTCTCAAGATCTCATTCCAGCCATCATGCATTTTGTGCCTGAAAACTGCTGATATTGACAGTCACAATAGTTTGTAAGCATATTATGATTTGTCAATGGTGAATGGTAAAAGTGTATGATTCAGCTGTCGAGTTGATGCCGATGATGATAGTAAAGGTTTATGATGAAACGAATAAAACAACAGTGCAAAAGTATCAAGCACATTTGCATGATATGCTAATTTTAACGCAAATAACTAAAAACTGTGACTTCGCTGACAGTCGTTGTCACTGACGTCGGTCAGTGGATTGCACCAACAGTTAAAGCACTCGTGATTTGTTGTTAATCTTTCAATAAACACTGAAAATGTTTCGAACGCATTCCATGACTAAAGAGATCACGAATCGAGAGTGTCTTCGCTGGTCTCGTGTCAATGTTTAAAAATCTTTTTGCGTTTCATTTTTTTTTATTAGTTGGAGCTTGTTCCTGTGAAGATGAGTGCTACTGTCCTTTGTACGCCTACTTCCATAAATAATTGTTACTGATCACTTCAGTGAATACTCGTCGTTTAATGGACTGCTTCCGTAACACTGACGTAAGATAGTGAAACATGTTTCCGTTAAGGAATAGAAAAAGCGGTTTTTCCTTTCCACTGGTATTGAATAGATATAGATCTGCATAATGATAAACTCCAGCGAATATCCTATTGTACCGTTGAATAAAGTGAGATTTCTTGGAATTATTTGGCGAATCATTGCGTGAAAGGATCCACTGAAATAAGGAGGAACAAGTTACTAATTAGTCACAAGTGATTTCTTAGCAAACGTTTAATTCTCATGTCCAAACCATCCCAATTGTTCGACAACGAAGTGTCATTTAATTGAAGAACCTTGAATGACGTCAATTTTGAACTTAATCTACCCACAAATTTTGATCTGTTACTCATTTGAGGTTCTATTTCCTCTTTTTCGTCTGTGTTCCATCCGAGTCACCCTTAGCAGTTCCTTTCATTTTTCGCTGTTGTTTCATCATCCAGCGAAACCATTAAGCAGTAGTGCTAACGGAACTGAAACTGAACGCATTTCATTAGCTGTCAACGATGCCTTGCATTCATTTCAATCCTGTCTGATAAAATATTCAGTCCATACCGAGAAATACGTTCTGTTGTTCCACACTGATCGGCTGTCATTGAACATGCCACAAAAAGTTTCTTATATGAAAATGTCTGCTGTTGTATAATATATGTGGTTATGAAATCGGCTAAATTCACTCACATCAGTACAAGGTATCATCATCATCATCATCATGTTGAGAGTGCAGCTAAACAATCCCATCAAATAAAGTTTGGTAACAAATATTTTGAACGACGAATTTTAGAGTTCTTTTTTTTTTTCTTCAATTGTTTTAATGAGATGCGCACAATAGTGTGCATATTTGTCTATATCGTAAAAGTACAACGTTTACATAGAAATATTACATTTAAAATATCATTTCACATTAATTCAATATGTTGAATGCGATTTTTTTTTTTGGTTAAAATTCATCAAATGTTAACAAAAGAAAAATGAGCATTGCCTGCCTGCTCACCATTGTCAGTTCATTAGCATGGTGTATAGGCATTTGTTCCCGATTCGCTTCCATCTGCGCGCTACAGTATTCGCGTTTGTTAACCTTTTGAAACAGTCGTTACCCTTTTATGTTTAAGTTTGGGTTCGATTGACCTTTGTGAATAAGTTCTACTTCTCTCTCCGTCTGGATGACAACACAAAGCGACAACATTAGCTGTACACGGCTAATGCAACGAAAATACTCCTGGTAACCAATGATGACGCAAGGTTTTGCCGTCATCAGGTAGCAGCCGATTAGGCACAGTGCAAATGTGTCATGCCACGTATGTATGTCATTTGAGGCGATGTTTCCATTGTTTTAGTGTCAGTTGATGTAATTTTTGAAGTGTCATAGGTGGTGAAAATCCGAATGCAGAAGATTTAACGGATGCATCGGAGTGGTACTGATCACATAAACCACGATCGAGCAATTTGTGTTCGAAGGACGTGATGACTCCAGCATTAACAAATGTGCCCCGTAGAAATTGTCTAAATCAGCGCTCTTAATGATCCCAGCTTTTTCACGTTTTCCACAATGGGTGAATGAAATTGCACTGCCAATTCCTAGATGCTTCTGCTTCATTCAGTTTGTAGGGTTCTTCTTCAGCAGCAGCATTTTTCTGCTGCGTTCATTTTCGTGGTTTCTTCTATGACCATAATTGACTTACTAATGAACCATTCGCGGTTAGTGTGTGCACACAGTGCAAATGTTTTTGTGAAAATGATCCCGATGACTCAGCAAAGTCGTCTGACATCACTTATTCCACGACCACTGGTTGGCTGACTCCATATATTTGGAAAATATTGCGCTTATTGTTAGCATAATCTCAGAGACATTCACTTGCCATTTTTTCACGATTTCGTAACTGACTGCATACCTCTCGAAACGATTGCAAATTGATGATTGTAATTGTGAAACTTTCATCTGATGCAGAAAATCTCATCGATGATTGCTGCCCAATTCCCGACTTTGTAGCTCGACTCAATTATTTTCAGACATCAATATCTTTTGTTTCCACCTCTCGACATTCACATATGTTCAAGTAAAGCTGCTATTTACAGCAATCGTTGTAATGTTCGATTGAATTGTTCAGGTTTCGCAAAGAAGCCATCGAGCAGCTGAAGCATTTTGAGGAGGAGAGAAACAAGCGGACAATTGCGCATGTGACTAACGTAGATGGAACGACATGAAAACGCATTACTGCACTACTGCTTGTTCGAATAGTCAAGTAGTTGCAAGTGAGAACAAGTTGTTGCATAAAGCATGAGGACGCGCAAACCGATGGCGCTTATTCATTAATTTTCAAAGGAGAAACTGACGACAGCATGTGCTCTGTGTCGTGCCGTCAGCTGAACTCTCGCTATTGAAATTGTCACAACTTTAGCATCAACAACACCTCACTCCTGTGTTCACTCAATTTTTGCCACAGACATCCGAATGATTCTTGATATGTTGCTGCTGCTGCTGCTGCTGCTTTTCCATGTTTCGCACCATGTGATATGTCCAAGTTTCTGTCTTCATCACCTAATTGACTTTCAGCCGATACAATGCGCGCTGTGCTGAAATAGCAAATGAAGAGTGCCTACTACATCGAAATGCCCGCTCACCATTGATTCTCCGTATCAACAGAGTTCATTCGAATTACTGCATAGCCAAAGAGCTTGTCAGCAGTTGAGCTGCTGTTTCATCCCGACATGCTGAATGTTTTTCAAGCATTCAGTTAGGTTTACTGAGAGAGACAGCGAATGGTATTGGATCTCTCATCCGTTCAAGTGCAACGGATTGTGATGTTTGATAGGTGAACTACTATAAAACATGTTCGTGATGATCAGCTGCCGATGTAGTACTTGTTAACATCCATTATGAAAAACAGCAAGTGATGCGCTGAAGCAATGATGCAACGAAAAATATCGGCACAATCTGAATGCAGTCAATTTGTTGAGCCGCAATGCTACTCTATAGCCGCAATATCAATATGCGTTTCAAATTCACAATCGAACGTCACTGCTACTGTCGTATCTCTCGACATGTGAATTTATAACTTGGGTTCACTAACTTGTCTCATTCAGGATTAATGTGTGTTTGGTATGGGATCGTTCTGCGAGTTACACCAGTGCGATGACTGTCATGATGAAGAGTGTTTTGCTGGCTGTATACCATCATGGGTTGTTTGGGATGATTTGGGCTTATAGTTAGTGACTGATGCATGCAGCGCCCAACTACGGCAAACAAAACTGACGAACACTGAACAGCAAGCTAATTCTAAGCGGAGAACATAATAGAATTGATTTTTGCAGTCAATCTTTCAACATCAACAAGTTGCAACAATTCAACATGTCAACAGCGATTTATCAGAATAATGCATAGCGTGAAATTCACATTGTAAATACTCACCGTGAAATGTTCACGATATTTTTCTTGATTCGTTGCCATTCTCACAATTCGCCGCGCTCCCATCGATAGGTGCTTGTTGATGCGCTGAATTCGGCAGATTCCTTTGGAGTGTTTTCGAACATTTTCATTCGCAATACTGGGTTCATTTCAGGGGAAATAACGGATGCTACTCATCATTCATGCAGATCACTTGTAACTTCAGGCACTCGCCAGATGTCACTTCGACGATTCTGACATAATGTTTGATCAGCGGTATTTGTTGTATAAAGGGGTTGTATAAAGGAGTCCGCATTGCCGGTTTCCTGCCATTTTAACGTTTAATTTCAGAATGTTTGAAGGCCAGATTATATTGGTAATAAATGAGCAGTTGAATGAGTTTGATAAGTCTTTAAGTGAGTCTTTCCATTGTTATTCAAGCGACCCACCTCGAAGATCATAGCCTTGCAAATATTCTAACCGTCGATCAGTTGCCGACTCCATACATTAATTTATCCTCTTGAGTTGGTCTGAACATAGTCTCATCAGTTCGCTTGAAAAGATAGTCTCACCAAGGGATATCCGAAACATAGCACTTCGAGGTCCCGAGCCATATGTCGCTCTCTTGCCTAAATTTTCCTCGGATCCTTCGCATCCATCTGGAATGATTAATAGATTATGTTGCGAGAATGGCGATGAAATCTCGTGCTCATAATTAAGCAGGATGCTACGATACTGAACTGAATATGCATTTTTGGAGAGCGGTTTTTGCGCTCAAAATAGAACTTTAGTGACATGCTCCAGTAGTTGTCAGTTGAATGCGTTTTTCATTTTCGAAAGCCACTTCATTATGATCGTAATCCGCTCAAGAAGCGTGCTCTATGCCGTTTCTGTTATCGTTGTCCTTTGTGTTATTTTGCACTCTGACGGATACTCACCGAACAACATACTGTACTAGCAATCATGCGATGTGCTCAGTAATTTCAAAACGTTCAAACGAGACTGTATGCATAGCAGTAGTTTGTATGACCATTGCATCATAAGAACATTCATATGTGCCTAATGCAAATCCGTTAATTTCAACGATTGTTCACGCATTCAGCTTCATTATCATCACAATATAATGGCCAGTTTCACAATTCCCAGCCAGTCCATTAACTTTAATTTCGTCGATTTTTTCTTGACTTGAAAATGACTGAATGCTTCGACAAAATTCACGATTTATAGGTTAACCGACGATTGTTGTTTCGTTGAATTGCGTGCAAGGCTTTCAATTATGGTTTCAATGAAATTGCAAATGGATTCCCAAGTTGCAATGATGAATTAATGAAGATCTTCAAGAAATTCTATTGAGAAGCATGCTAATTGCCCACCAGCACAAACGTTCCATTCTCAACACACGTTCACTCTAATGAAATCGCTAAGTGCATTTGAAGGTCGCTAAAAAGCCTTCTAAGAGCAGTGCAACACTATAAATGAGACTTCAGTAATTACCTCAAAACGCTATCGTTTCCACATTCTCACGACGTCGAGTCTAAATGTTATGCCGTGTAATCGCTACGATTCGCTGAACTCGCTGAATAATTTTTGACGATTCGAATTTCTAAACAATCGCTCACTTTTCAGGAGTTACTTTCGCCGAACAGCGTGATTTTATAAGCTAAAGCAAATTTATCCGACGGGAGCATCCTCGTCACCCACTAAACATCCTTCTTTCATAATGATGAGGTTTGTGATGGTTTTGAAACCTTTTCACCTATGAACTTCATTTATGATCAGTAATTTTTTGTGATTGGTCTCAAAATGCGAAATGTTTTGATAACATTCGAGCATGTGCTGATCAACGAAACAAATATCTCGTCTAGCGTGTAGACATTTTTGCTATAATTCATTTTCACCTAACCATGCGTCAACTTCAGGTTCGATACCTTCAACACATTGGCGGCATTGAATGCTGTAGCCGTAAGCGCGGCCGGTGTCGACAAAATTGGTTTGTTTTCGAAATATCGCATGCACGTTTTCAAATCCTCTTCCATCACATCTAATCCAAGTGATCGTTTCGTACTGTTTATCAGATTTTTGCGGTGAATACATCTAGTAGAATTGCTGGATCGCTTACATTGAGTCGCAACCAACCGATACAAAATCGCCACTTAAAACGTAAAAATATCTGTCCAGATTTGATTAGTAGCTGAACTAATCTCATTCAATTCATAAACTTTCATTAACACAATTCAGTCGCAAATGTCATTGCCGCAATCATGTTTGCACTTTCAGTGAATCTGTATACTCAATAGTTTGTTTTTTTTTTGGGGGTGGGGGAGGGGGTTACATCGAAAAGTTTTCATTGGTCTGGATCCATTTATGTTGACAGTATGAACGCTGAAAAATTCATTTCGTACACCTGTTCGCATAAAAAAAGGATGTTCCTGTAACATTCTGGAGATGGTTTTTTCATATCTTGTCGACAGCAATTCTTCATAAAATATTCTGATTTCATCTGACTATGAGTATAATTCGATTATGCATGTATGTAGAAATGCAGGAAATCGAAGAAAATTGAATTTGCAAAATTGGTGTGATTTTGCATTGACGATTGATAGGAAATGAACGAGAAATGTTTGAAGACAACAGAAAACACATCTTGAGGAATAGAGATCTTCGGCGCTTATTTTGCCAGTTGAACTAGATTAGAATGTGAGAACCTTGTCGGGTGATCTGTAGATAGAATGTTGACAATTTTGGTATACGCAAAAGCTTACGAAATAGAGTAAGCAGAAAATCAAAGGTATATTCCGTGTTGCGAAGGACGCTCACGGCATCAGTAACTGAACCAGTTGGTTGATCTTTCTAAAACGTTCAGTTTGAGTTCAGTCACTAATGATGTTTCAGAAGTGACCGGTAACAAACGGGTGTACTACTGTCAACGATGTTTGAATCATAATCGTTTGGAGCCACGCAAGAATCATAAATGTGAATGCCTCTACGCAACGTGTACATGCAACAAGTGTATTCTGGTTGAGAAACGGCGAGTGTTGAACACACAATTGCACGAACTCGAGGAGGTTGTGGACAGTGAAATGCAAGCCGAAATCGAAGAACAACTCAACCCGAGTGGAAGTCGAGTGAAAGGAGGTGAGCTCTACCTTGCATTGTCCTAGAATTCCTTGCAGAGTATGGTTATTTGCACACACGTTCAGATAACTGATAGTTGTCAAAAGCACTATAACTAGGCGACCTCCACGATTTGATGGTTTCGAACTGCAGAAAAATTCGTTTCACTCTCGCCAGATATTCGTTAATTTATTACTTCTAACAGCCTATTGTAACTCCTATGATGCATGATACATCTCAGCTCTTCATCATACTAATCATCTAGAGCTTGCACATAACGGCGATTGTTTCTTGCCATATAATGACGGAGCAGTTCCTTCGTGTATTTCTGATATCAGATATTCCAGTTTGTCGTTTCACACACAAAAAAGTTTCCTTGCAATATGCTGATTTCAGTGATTGCTCAGAATTCGCGACACTCTTAACATCCAATTGTTAGACTATTAGATGAAATGTAGCGTTATTGAGTATCATTCCCGCAAATGCGTTAGAGTAAATTTTGCTCGCATGCTGATCAAATAATTCATTGAATATCATCAAAGATTCATCGCTATAACTGAGAGTGCACCATGATTGGAGTGGTGAAAGCTTCGAGCAAGCACATCAGCAAACGCCACTAAGTCGTAGAGGAGCACTGAATGTGTGCTCAAACTGATGTTGCTTATCCGTTATGGAATATTTATAAATCGCTTCCGAACAATTTACCAGAGGCACAGCTGCGTATTGATTCAACTGTATTGGATGTGTTTGTTTTGAAGCTAAAAATATATTCATGTTTGATCATGGCAATGACTAAAAATTAGCGCAAGTAAGCTCGGAATGTCGAATGCTTTCAAACTTCGAACTCTGCTTAGTGACTCTTTCATCCGTGTAACATTTAGTTTTAATTGCACCTGTTCGCAAAATATTTAATTCTGTTTCTTTTTTGAAGAAGTATTAACCACATCAAGTTGTTTCAATCATACATTACGCAATCGCTATGGACATTAGCTGAACGAAACGGTGCACTCTTCACCAGCATTGCATCTGAATCAATTTGTTCATTAGCTTATCGTCGTCGTAAATTGCATTGATTCATGCTCATCTAATGCTCGTCTCCTTAGATGAGTGCTGAATGATTTTGTGTTACGACAACCTTTTGGGGACTGATTCTGATTGATCTGAACGTCGGCTGGCATTCAGCATTGTCAGCAATGAGCAGCGTACTAAGCAAGAACTGAATATTTTGTACTTTTGAGTGAAACTCACGAATAAATTAGTATTATACATCGGAGCATGGGTACATTTTTAGTTCATTCAGCAGCCACAAGCAGCATTTATTTCGAGCCACTCGATTGACTTTCTCATTTCAAACGCATTCATTAGAGTGTTATTGAATTACGCCGCACCGCATGCAACAAGTGGGATGAGTAAGTGGATAGACGACTACAAATAACATTTCTGAAACTGTTCTCGTTATGTACAACCGACTAATGTGCTTGTTGCTTTCGATGCAGTTGAACATGAAAGCATTGCAAGACTTCATGTGAACGTTAGCACTTTCCTTGCTGAATCTTTGACTGATTCAAAAACGTTTCGCTACGGCTATCTACCATTGTAAAATGAACGATAATAATGAAAGCAGAATTTCGAAACGCCAAACTACTGTATGCGCTGCAATGAAGCGTTAATGCGAATGTTTTGTTAAAGTATAAGCTCCACAATCACGCAAGAGCACGTGCAAAGGACACATACATTTTTTAGCACTTATGAATTTCCATGCAAAATTATTTTAGTCGTTTTTTTGGGAAATGCGTGTGAGAAGTGAATTAAGAATGTTCGAATGATTAGGTTAGCTTACAAAACATGGCATTCTTAGTTTTCCATGTTTCGCTGTCCTCTATATCTGTTTGCCGCTGACGATATTTTGTCCTTTGAGTGCTTGGTTTCATATCGAAAATTGCAATCGCTGTTGAGGTTGCATGTTTGGTAAAGTTACGGTGGAGCTGGGTGATAAGTAACTTAGTGATCTGGGTACTTTGTTTAGGGCTAGCAAGATGATGCATTTCGAGAGTTTCGATTGTGTCCGTTTCCTAATAAATCCCGACTAAGTTGATCTAGGAGATTATGCGTTCGCTGTCGAATTCAGTCGTTGTTTCAGCCAGCAATCATCGCTCAAAACGAACATACTCAAGTAGATGAGCCGTGTGCAAATTTCTGCAAATGAATGCACGCACGATTTTGCATGGCGTAGAAGTTTATGCGAGAAAGTCTCTCTTTCTGAGTTTATATCCATCAATGTTTTATGAGATTCGGTTTGCGATTGTCGAATTCGTTTGAATCCGGATGATTTGATAGATAATTTACGACGACAACTTGTGATTTAGCCGCTGTGACTTGCCCACAGAAATTGCAAGAAAAGCATTTCGTCGCATTCGTCATAATTTTTAGCTGCTGAATTTTTTCAACAACAAATTTCATAGTCAGCTAAAGTGCGTTGAAAGTGTGCACGCAAGAAAGGTTTGCAAATGAGTGATGATTATTCGAGTGATTACGAGTGTTCATCAGCGATAACAAGTGAGTGGTTACGTAGAGAGAGTGAGAGGTCCCTTGAAATTCGCTGAGGCATATCTGCCTGAACACATCGGAATGATCCAACTTCTTGAGTGCAATACGAATTCAGAAATCATTTCATTTCATGAGTGCAAATCACCTCAAGTACAAGTGCATTAAACTATCAGATGTCCACTCTTATTTCAGATAACATTTAGACGCAACAACTGTCGCAATTCTTCCCATCAAACTCGCACAATTTATCACTCGAAAGCACGCAACAGCATTCAGTTCAGAAATCGCTTCATATTTGATAAGCCAAAAGCGAAGTGCAATTAAGACCCCTGGTCAGCACAAGATTATGCCTCAAAAATAGTTATGCCTCTCAATTGGCACTACTCTTTCCTTAGCATCCCATTTAATCAACGAATCACATCTCTAAAAAATCAGTTCAGGACTTCAATGAGACCATTGAAGTGCTTTCAACCATGGGATATCTGTGTTAGTTCATAATCGAATGACAACGATCAAAGTATCTGAATGTGACATTCGATCACGAAGTTGTCATTCCATACGAGGTTCACATTGAATGAGCGTATTCCGAAAGGATTATCATCGTGGATTTGCTCGACGCTAAAACAAAACTAATAACGAAGTTGATTGGAATGTTGAAAGTATGTTTACGATAATCCTCCGCATAGAAACATTGATACATGATGCTTTTCGTATAAGATTCACTGCCTGATGAAGTGTCCGATGGACTACTATCTCAACAAGTGTCTCATAATCGCACTATAAACATTCCTTAACGAGTAAACGTCGACAATGTTCAGTTTCCACTTAACTCGATTTCGTAAATTTACTGAAGCAAAAATCACTTGGAGAGGAAGGAAACGAATTCATTTCGATAACATTTCCAAGACCTCTTGTCAACAAAATTCTCACTTGAATCCAGTGAAGAACTGATCAGTGCTCTGATCGCTTTCGTACTGTGATAGCTTCATCAAATGAAATGAATCGTCGATGTTATAGCAGTGAAACGTTTATGGTGAGGTTTGTAAAGCGTAATGCTGGAAATTTTTCGGATATATGTCGGTCAAAAATTCATGACGAAAAATTTGTCGTTAGTTGAAACTGTGTGTGTTTCTGGATTTTCACTTTAGGTGCTTCCGAATGTGTGCATTTTGACAATATATACAACCTAACTATGTGTTTCGCTTTGGAATTTTGCAGTCAACGTAACCGATATTTGATAGTGAGACGGAAATTTTGATTCTGCACAGTGCTGGCGCCTATGAAATAGGCTATTTGGTGTTTGTTTTCAGGTTGTGTAATTGTGAAAATTGATATAATTATGCAAGCGCTACAACTACTACTAACAAATGTTTCCGCTAATCTCATAAATCACGCAAAACTCCTCATCACTGATTCCTTCACGCCACACTTATAATTGCATTAGGAAAGCAACACCACAGACTTATACTTAAACCCATTGGATCATGTTTCTTGTCTGCGCTCTGCGTGATTCTCAAATATCCCTTGAATGAAATCCACGAAAAATTCGTGCACATAAGGCGGCCAAAAGTAATAAACAGCTCTCAGTTGTTGATCATGTTAGTAGCTTCTTTGTGTATCATCATTCATTTTCGCTGACAAATGATAACTCAAATAAAGTCGAATAACAAATTTGATGGCGACGTTTAATGTGTGATTGAATCGGTTTTTCATTCAGTTTCAGGCGAATCATCAAATACTCAAGACAACTTTTA
The DNA here is from genome assembly GCA_035041965.1 of Anisakis pegreffii. Lineage (NCBI taxonomy): Eukaryota > Metazoa > Nematoda > Chromadorea > Rhabditida > Anisakidae > Anisakis > Anisakis pegreffii. Next base: position 89,237 of record JAPYMA010000395.1, read on the forward strand.
ACAAACCAACGCAACACCTAGATCGTTTGAGTCGGTAGATTAACATCAACAATGCAAAACAGTTGTTGTTTTTCGCTTGTCAAATAATTTGTTTATTCGACAAATGAGCCGTGTTTCATCTGATTTTCGAGCAACTGTAGTCGGTGCGCTTAACGATAATTCAAAGAATTGTTTACAACTTGAGCAATTTGTCGATTTCGTTTATTCGAAACGTGAGTAGAAAACGTATCTCGATGATTTATGATGATGTGATATTGATGACGCTGTTGAAGACAATTTGTCAGTGTAGACCAGCTGTTTCGCTGATAGTTGATAATAAGATCAGTTGATAGGGAAATTTGAGATGGCCAACGTGGATTGCATTTCCGCTGAACAATTATAAGATTTGTTGTTTTGATTTTGCAACATTTCCTAGTGATTATTTCTATTTCACCGTGTCTGCGAGCGAAGACACTGAAATATTCTATTACACAGAAGATGAATAGCAAAACATGTTGTGTTATTAGTTGTGAATGTAAAACTTTAAAAAATTTGTTAACTGCATCAAAGAAAATGTTTGAAACAGAAAACACTGCAGAAGATTGTCCGTGGATCTCTGGGCATTTTGTGAACATCTACCTGATTGAGCGAGTGAGCGCATACTGCTATAGGGCAATATAGATTACAACCGCACTACTCCAGAGACACAAGATTAATTGTAAACCATACAAAAAGTTCGGTTTCGATTGAAGGGAATCAGAACTGCAGACGTCTGCACAGCAATCATCCAAACGAACAAGTTGCCGTTCATGGAATGGAAAATTTCTTATTAATCGTCTTCAAGAGAACTCTTTGCTCCTTAACTGTTCAGTTCTTAACAGCATCCATCCATTTAGAGTAGCTTAACGTGAACTTAAACGGGCACGCAATTTCAATGATACTGAGAGCAGAAGAAAATTTTTTAAATGTTAATAGATCCCTTTGAACGTTGATTTGTTGAATCCGCCAGCAAATTGCTCAGTGTCCATCGTTGCTAATGTGAAGGAGAGTAAATTGAATGGCATTCTTCTCACATACCTTCTTCTTGAGTGAGATTTTTTTATGGAATGCATTTAAACGAAGAATTTGGAATTCTTAATGCGAAAATGATTTCATTCTGATGATTGATGAACTTTGAGTTGCCACTTTATTCTTATTTGATCGGAATAGCGATAGAAGACGTTCTGCGTTTGCAAATTATTCCTTACTATTACTAGCAGTTTTGCATCCGTAATGCTTTCTTGAATAGAACAAACCATCTCGAAGAACTCATTTAAAGCGATTCGTAGAAACACTTCGCAAAATTTCTTCTTTCGCTATAGATTTTATTGAGAAAATCAAAATTATCAAAAAATTGCGATTTCTATGAAGCATCTAATTTGGTTGTTCTCTGAATGTTGAATTGAATAAAAGGCAGAAATTGATGAGAGAGTGAAATTATCCCAGTTCCTCGAATACCAATTACTAACAGCAATCTGGGAAATCACTAATGGATTCTCATCAACCGATGCGTTCCTATGCTGCTCACTTCTTGATTGACGTCTTAGCACTGGTCAACTATAGAAAGTTTTTCAATATTTTAGCACTTTTGCGCGTTTGCAACGATGATGTGAAACAATTTTTGATCAGCAAAAGACTGATCCTTAATCATGAATGTTCCATAGTCCCTTGGGATTTATTGTTAGGACAAGTGAAGAGAATTGGATCTGCTAGTGTGTGTTGTCCGTAATCCGTATTCCCTCGGATAGTAGTCGTTTCGAGTGATCAGAACTCTTCTTATGTTGCTAGTTGCAACTTTGTAACAATGTGTAGCAGTTTTTAAGTGTGCAAATTCATGTGTTCTATGGTTCGTCGAATGCAAATAAGCGTTCAAGAAGGATTTTGCAAAGGCATATAATTGTATTGAGCCGTGTCGTGAACGAACGAACGAACGAGCGGCGAGCCGTCGATGATGAATGATGTACCCTTCGTTATGAGAGCTTATCTACTAAACTTAGCTGAATTCTATGTGTCCCTAAGCTAGAAAGCCTTTTTCTGTGTGCTAATTGAATTGACTGTTCAACACCTAAACACACTCGTCTTGTTGTCGTTGTAGTGAATCAGCAGTAGTTAATGACACGTATCGCCAGATTATAACTTTGTTCCATATCACATTTAAATTTGACAACATCTCGTAATGCCTCAACATAAATCATTTAATCAGCAGACGACTTAGCCAATACATGTTATTGCTTAGGCCACATATGATTTATAGCAAGAGCGACATTGTCGTCATTGTTCGTCATGAAGACGAATCTGAAACAGAGAAAGAAGATGAGCACGATCAAAGCTTGCGAAATCCGAGTGAGGTGATGAGAAGTCGGTGAGAAATTGAATGCAGTCATGAGATGTTCAAGTGTGCACGGACGATTCGACGAAATTTGATAGTTTTGCGGAAGAACTAGTATGCAGTGGAGCATATAGTGAAAGTTTAGCAGCGTGCCTGAACGACCGACCACAAGATCCCGCTGGATAGATCCCGCTAGCATACGAGTGCGCAAAGGCGAGTAGATCACAATGAAGATGTTGTGCATAATGTCGCATATATGAGGCATGAATAGCTCAAATCTTCACGTTAGTTCGTGAGACGAACGAGACAAATTTCAGTGATAATCGCAGTGATAATAATTTCAGTCGTGATACCACTAGAAATAATCGCCATTGTGCATGTTTCCTTTTGCGTTTTCCGCTGCCAATTGACAATCACCGTTAGAAACGAGAGCGAATTTCCACTCTTACTGAATGCCTCCTCAAAAAAAACAACTTGTTCGCTAATAATAAGTTGCCAGCACGTATTAAACTTGGATGTTGTTAATAGCAGCCGTTGGACTGAGCCATTCGACTGGCTGTCTGATGTAGAATTATCAAGAGTGTGTGCACATGAGATCAGTATCACGCATTTTTAGCATTCACTTCGATGATTGCGACAGATCTTTGTGAGTGTGAACGTTCAATCGTGTCGTTAGCAAAAGATTAACACAGTACGTAGATCTGTCTATCTATCAGTCTCTAAGTAGTGTTGATTCTCGTGATGCAGCTAAACGCTAACACAGAATGGGCGTGTTCAAGCGCAGTAGGATTTTAGGAACATAGAACAAGTTGACAAAGTTTAGTCGTTTTACGAGACTGAAGATGATTAAGTTGGTAAGGAGGAGAAAAGACACTGAAAGAAACTGAAAAGATAAACTGAAAACGTCGGGGTGATAATTGTGATGGGATTGAGTGAAATAAAAATGTTAAACAACGATATTTTGCGTTGAAATTTGACGATTGCTGTTGGACTGCTGAAAGTGAATGGTGTTAGTGGAGAGTTTTTGGTGTGTTTATTCCAGCGAGTAAGTTTTGCTGCGCTAAGTAGTTGACGTGTAGTAGAAGATAAACGCATAAATGTGATGATAAACGATGTTTTGACGAGCGGATATGCGCTAAGAGCTTTGAGAACGACGTTCGGTGGTTTCACTGGAGACAAGGACGAAACGAAGAGGTTTTTCGGGAATGAAGTAAGAGGCGGTGGCAGCAAGTTTGTAAGTGGACGAGTGCTGTTGTTGCTGCTGCTACTACTACTAGTGCTGCTGGTAGCAGTGGTCGTGAGCTAAGTTGCTAACGAATCAAATTCACTTCATCAACACTGTTTTTGATGTGGTGCCATTGTTGAATCAACGCAAGAATCAACACTTTTTTTTCCAATATCACGGCACTGTTTCGACGAAGTTATTGTTTTGTTTCACCGATTGTAATTATCACATTTCTACTTTTTGTTGACTAATACCATCATCGACAACAACAACAACAACAACAGAAACAATTGCACTTAGTGGTTCATCAATCATATCCCGTACATAAATCATTTCAATGAACAAGTGATTAATTGCACCCGAACATCGTTCAGCTATCATTTGCTCTACCTCTGCTTCTGTATTCCTTATTTTGATTGAAAATCATTAGCCTATAAGGGTACTCTTGCAAGTGGATTCATCTGATCCATCTGATGCGCATCTGAATCCACTTATCCACTTTATGAGGATTATCCGCTCCGTTTCACCTCCATCGTATTGATCTTGCATCAGTTCCACCAAAATACCTCACAAATTTTGTTAAAACCCCACTCAAACGTGTTATTTGTACGTATTATTTTATCTGCTGCGACTGGCTACAGTACTATTTGCAACCTTGATCATCCCAATCATTAATAGCAGAGGATGACCCAAATCGGTTTCTATACAACCAATCCGCTGGCGTGTACAGCAGCGCATGGACATCCATCGCTAGCATCCTACCATCACTTAATGGACTCGCACACAGTTTCATATACAAGTTCGTTAATGGGTTACGCCTAAAAAAACATTTTACCGTTCCAAATATGGCCATAAGTCGCCATAAATGTCTGCATGCTGAGTGCTACGTGCTCGTAGAATTATATCCTCAGAGTGATGTTTTATCTGCACTTATCGTTAGGATTTGATTTCAGTCAGTATGTAATGTTGAGCTCTTGAAGAAATTTATGGAGGTTGGAGAATTTGGAGTAATCATAACCTCATCTATTGCAAAAGTGTAAAATGTTTGAGTTCATACACATTTCACCGTTTCTCACCTCATTCACCTCATTTAAGAAACCTAAATGATATTTCACGATCAAATACTGGAAGTAGCAGTTTGCACATGAGCAAAAACCACTGAAACTGCTCAAATTTATTGTTCTTAAGGCACACTGATCAAGAAAATCGACTGAGAATAACTTATTTTGTGAATAATTTCAGAACGAGTACCGAACTGTCAAAAATGTGGTCAACATGGTCGTAAATCAAGACTGAAGGGTCACAAGCGTATTTGTCCGTATCGAGATTGTAATTGTGCAAAGGTTAGCATTTTAATTGCTTGTTTGCTATCCTCTTCAAGTATCTTCAATTGATAATTTGTTGAATGCACGGATCTATATTTTGAGCTCTTCGTAATAACTAACAAAGATTGAGGGAGTACTTTTTCAACAATTTGCACTAATCATTCTCAGCTTGTTCAGATTGCTTATTGAATTTATTGCTTTATTCGAGAACGATCGCTTTGCTAACCACAAAAACTTATCTCTCCATTCATCGTGTCCTGTTCTTTCCCATCTCTTATCGCCTTCATCAATCCACTACAAACTTCGTTTTTTTTGTTGTTGTTCTAATGTCCTTCGTATTGCTCTCAAGTATTTCTATCTTCAGTCAGCAACTTTAAATTGGCTTCTCCCGTCAATATGTACTAGGTAAACATTCGTTTTAGAGGATTTACGCAAACTGCGCGAAATTATTTCCGTTCAACGCAAAATATTTGCTTGAAAATTGAACAACTGCTGGAAATGAGTCGCAAAATTGTACTTTTCCAAGCGGTAATTGAGGTGAACACGTTAGTTGGTTGGGTTGGCTTGTACAGCCAACAATTTACTGCTTTTCTCATGCTAATTACTTGATGTGACCTGTGTGGAAAGCATTGGAACCAATGTTCCAGTTGAAATTCAGTATGAGGCGGCTTGTTGATTGCCTATTTTAGATGAAAGAAATGGCTTTGAGAATGTTGATTTTATCAAGTGTAAAGAGCGGATGGCGATAATTGCTGAATGATTAAGCCTTCCGATCGAAGTGATCTTTGCCAATGTTGCGCTCAAAGCATGCATTCGATGATTTCAGCTTGACACAACTCGATCCTCAAATCAATTATAGCGAATGTCATATTTAGCGTTGCGTTTATGATTAGCCTCCAAATTGCTTCCGTTAATTCAGTTCCACTCGCCACCGATTTCAATGTTTTTCATCCTGTTTTCTCATTTGATCTCATCCGTTCAGTTTGTTTCCGTTCAATCGCATGCACTCGGATAGCGAAACACTGTGGATTGTGGATTGCATGTGGATTTGTGAACCGGGATTAGGATAGGATCATGTATTGACGGTAATTTGATCCCTAGTTTGTTGAACTTGCAACAGTGTCAAGTCCAGAGCCTCGACTAATTTTAAGTTGATGTAGCCGTTTAAGTGATTTTCCATCCAAGACAGCAACCAAGTTGCGAACAGTCAGGGAAAACTTCTTTGAATCATATCAGTGAGGAAAAAACCACGTCCGAAAAACCTATACAGAACATCCATTCTGATTTACAAGCGGAGAACCGCTAAAAAATCATTAGAGTGTTTCTCTGAATCATTTCATTAGAAATTTTAGCATTTATATATGTGCATGAGGGATGTCGTTGATGTGCTGCTGCCTTTGACTAAAGCCATAAACATGTTTCATTTGAAACGTTTGTTGACTGAAACATTCCGAGGAAAGAAACGTCAAGAGTAATGAACTGATGAGGGGCGCATGCTGTGACAGATATATCATTACGAATGCAAATAGTGATCTCCGTCGTGAACTTTTTACATCTCTCACCAGTACGCTTACTTTCATTCGAAAACACTCAATACGAACTGATCTATCTGACATAAAAACCCATCAAACACTCGCTTAGCTCTTCCTTGTTCCACTTCGCATTATTTACAGCCAACATACGAATATTCCCTCAAAAATTTGCATTCATGCCATCGAATATCTTCGCTAAAATCGGTTCACTGAAACGATAATCGTTGAAAATCTGTCAGATGGTAAACGATTTGAAGGGGACGAAAAATGTTGCATTATTGAGAAAGCGTTGTTGACGTTAATCACCGAAGAGCATCGTCAACAACGAATTTATAAAGAAGAAATTATGATAATGATGATGTTTGTTTTGTTTTGGATGTGGGAATGAATTCATTTGGGATTCGATGGATCCAACGTTGAATCGAATGCTGAAACTATGCGATTAAAATGAGTTATTAGCATTATTTGCATGCTTCATTGACGAATGTGTTTCAGTCTATTTCATGTGATTAAACGCCCGTTGCTAAAACAACAACATTCACTTCAAATCAACCAAATAACAAGCATTCCTTAAATCATCGATTAACGCTCAGTTATTATCTAATATTACCAATGGGATATTATTGCTATGCAGCATTGGTCAAAACGAAACAAAAACACATATTAATCAGCAAATATGTCAATCCTCATTTGGCATGACCCGTTTCTGCCATCAAAATTATTGGCCAACTGACCAGATTCTCTGCTTTAACACCTCATAACTGCACTAAACTTGCTGAAGGGTAAAAACTGTTGAAATTTTCATCTCATTGAAATCACAGTCTGTCCTTGCAAAACGATTGACCTTTTGATTGTAATTGTTTGTCTCAGTCACGTCCATATTACTCCTCTCAATACGGCAATGACATTTGTCAGATTATCAACTTGTTGCTACTTTATCCAGTCTGAGATTTCAACCAATCCGAGATTATGAGTTAAGATGCCCAAAGCCTTCCTCGCATATCATGATGTCTCTTCATGAGCATCGTCCATCAATGATTTCGTAGCGCTAACATATACTTGAAAACATGAAAACATCCGCAAACTGCAAATTTTAGTAATGAATATAAGCTGAGCAATTCATTTGTGACGGTCACAATTGTGGTCGGTGTGTTGCAAGCTGCAGCAGTAAGCTGCTTCACATGAACAAGTCCGAAATTCTTTACTGTGACATTTCAGTGCCAAGTGGTCAGCGAGAGGCAGAAGTTGATGGCCGACCAGATCAAGATTCGACGTCGACAACGAAAAGACACCTTGATGAATATAACACGTGAGAATATCACTGCTACACTGAACGCTGCAGCCGTTGTGGCAGCCGCTGGACCAATACCGTACCTGAACAATTTCAATGCTCTTTTGTGTAAGTTTTAGCATAGAAAAAAATTGTAGTCTGAATCCGAACTGATATTTTGAACTGAAAACATATTGCGTTGTCTAAACAACCGATCGAGGAGTGAACGAGAAGGAACTTTTCCGTCATACAATTTGCAAACTCTTTCACTGTGAATTCAATGATTTCTCTGTAAGAGACCACAGAATTGACTGCACTCAATGAATAGAATCACTAAATTGTTGTGTGTGTTAAACGTTTCACACCTAATCTTATCCTACTCAACTTACTTAAGAAGTATTGTTTGCGGCTGTATTACGCATACAATTTCATCGAGTAAATACCAGCAATCATGTTAGAATTCCGTCGAATCCAAAAAAGCATCGGCAAATGTATTCATCGTCAGTTCCTGGTCGCAATTTGTGCAAACGATCGATTCAGCGATCTACTAGTTTACTGCCACTATGCACAGTGCATTTTGCGTTCATGGGCAGTTGTACACTACCGTAACCCGCAACAACACTAATCATTATGAAACCTTTTTTGCTACATTCATTTTCTTCATCTCCACCATCGACAACAATTTCCTCCTAATTGTTCACTGACAACATCGAAACATATCATGAAGTTCAATGAACAAACGAAATGATGGTTGCACTCTCTAGCAGACGTGATATTTCCAGTATAAACATGAACACACTGCAAAATACATCCATCCTAAGAGTGTTTCAGAATGTTTAGAATGCACATGACAGAGACTGACTGCAAATCGATTCATGTCCCCAGCAAAAGTACAGCTTTAAATTGTCGTTTGCTTGAAAGGGTTCATAGGCTTTCAAGAATTGCAGAAACCAAAAATTGTTCGTATCACACAACGTTACGAATAAATATGTAACGCTGTGTCCTCGAAACATTTTTGCAAAACATCAAACTCATCACGAGTGTATTTGTGCAAATTCAAAACGGAAAAAATTTTCTATCCACCACCCTGCATGCATATATCTTCAATTGACCGGGACAATGGAACATGTTACACTTGAGCTTGCAAGCATAAATATTCCTAATGCAAGTGTTTATTCACTGAACATCTTTAGTGCATACAACGGATTTGTCTAATCAAAACAATTGCAATGCTCACTCCTTAGTCCATCATTCCTATTTGTTTCAGAAAACTGCAAATTTCAGCACTAGATGACCACTGTTTTTTCGCATCTAATAATTTGTGGATAAGTTTAACTGAACTCGAATTTCAGATAAACAATTGCAACAAACTATGCACCAACCACCTTCTTCATTCGTGAGCAGTTCATCACCGACCGGTAGTGTCACTGAATCCAATTCATACTCACCCACATCATCGATCAACAATACGTTCACTCCATCGCCACCGGACGTGCTCAAAGCTGCGGTCAGTGCACAAACCGCCGCCTCAAGCGCCATTCCAACGTCACTCGCACAACTACCGTCTCTGCTCTTCCACGCAGCCCCGGCTGTTTCGGCGGCTTCTTTAGGCGCTAGCACAGCTGGTAGAGCGTTACCTGGTGCAGTAGCCACAGCAACAGCTACGAATGGTGCTGCTGCAAGTTGCTTCTCATCGCTGATCGACTCGTTAAACAACGCAACCGCACCGATCGCGATGCCAGTGGCGATCAATCCGTCGCTGTTGAGCGCTGCGGCTGCCTGCTCGTCATCGTCCAGTACGTCTGCCGCAGCCGTGCATGCAGTTCAACAAGCGGCTGCCCACAGCAACCATCCACTCATGAATCTGTCGTCTATGATCGACAATGAACAATTGCTACAGTCACTGTTGAACAACGTTCGCCTTCTGGAGCAGAAAATGTGCTCAATTGAGAAGCAGTCTCATGATGAAACAAATGCTGCATCAAGTGCGTTCGTTGACGTCTGTAGTGTTTAGCCATGCGTGTCTGTCTTATCCCATCGATCAGTGAGTTTACGCTTCCACTGACCGCTTCCAGAATGTCTTTCATGAATTCGATGTCGGAGTTTCTCAAGCAAGTGCGACAAATTTCTTCACCTTGATATTGCACACAGCGCATAGATAATATGGTCTGAAAAAGTGAAACCTACCAGGAAATTTCAGTGGATTAGAGCCAAAGTATAATGTTTTGAGTACGAGATTGTTTTTCGGTGACCCACTAATTGCAAGCTCTTTTTTGAGCAAATGTGTTGCTCATCAGTTCATGGCGGTCAGTTGCGAGCCCTCACCGATACCATGTCGTTGTTCCATTTAAATGACACCAAAATTCATAATAATTTTTGCAATTTTCTCTTGTCTGCCGATACAATAAATTTATTGATAACTGTAAAAGATTTTAAAATTGTCTAATTTCTTCCTTATTGAATTGTGATTGATCAGCGCGATATTGGTAAAAAGGGTTTCTTTCGATATCAAATTTCCTGTTTTCAAAATGTTTTTGGATTTTTGAAATAGTTCACAAATAGGTGAACGGGAAGCGTCATTACTGAACGAATTCTTCCAATTAAATATTACGATGTAAAATTATGCGCCCTACCTCTTCCATGGAAATTTCTTCTTCATTTGGGCTGACACAGTTGATAATGAGGATTGAGTGGTTCGAAGAAGCACGAATATCTCATAATAACATGGGATTCTTTTAATAACAGCCCTCCAATCAGGTCGTTTGCTTGCAATCATGTTCGAAGGTTGTCACATTTCCAGAATTTATTACTTGATTGAGAAAAAATGTCAATGAATTTGTTATGTGTATTGTGTTGTCTCGTTGAATATGATGTGTACAGAGAATGAAACTAAAGAAGAAACTGTGATTTCAATATTTATCTATCCATTGCGTTACCTACATATGTCGTTGATATTGTCTTTACTATGCGTATGATTACGATTGCTGGATACAAGGTACTTCATTTGTTATATTACATTACGATTGAAGATGGTGATCCGAAGAAGCCAAAAATTCACTCAGAATCTCATTAAATGGTAGATATGAGTCTCTTTCAATTACAACTCTAAGGCTGATGCGAAAAATTTTGTTAAACGACTTTATTCACCTCCGAACCTAACCCCAATGAAACTCTCAAGGAACACCATCGAATTTCCTCGTAATGCTTCAGCAAAACAGCGAGCTTTTCTCTCATTTCTCGGTTGATTTTTGTTCCGGTTTAATGTCTGTAACGTTATTTTTTTTATTTTTGGTTTCAATATTTCCTCTTTGCCTATCAAACCTCGTTGATTCTGTTCGTTTGTTTGTATTTTTAGTTTGATTATTTTCATAACCAACTCGTCTTTATACCTCAAAATTTCAGTGTTCTTTTGGTTTTCAGTGTTGTTGTTATTTCTGCGGTTGTTGTTGTTGTACATATGGACCTCTTTTCGGTGTTTTGTTTCTAATCGTTTTCTTACTTGTGAGATTTCATCACCTCATCATCCAATATCTAACTGTGTTCCCGTAGAATCGGTGCCGTAGTGTGGATTCTTGGGTATGTGATGGCTGCATCTTGGGTATTTTTATCTTTATGTAGACTGATGGGATGGATATCTGTGGATAAATCTATTAATCCAATGGAACAGTAACCAGTAGCGCTGAACGCAGCCAGCGGATCTGTAAGTGACGGAGCAGTCCCTCGTATATCGGTATCTTTTCGGGTTGCTCCAGGACACAATCTCAAGCCATCCTCTACTTGCACCACAAAAAAAGCAACTCTTCAAACTTTCTCTTTAGTTGTTTCTTTCTGATTTTTTTTTTGTTTTGTTTTTCTTTCATCTTCTCTTCTTCACTCATGCTGTTGTCCTCATTTCGGTTCTGTCATTGTTTTAACTGTTTGAATGAATCGTTTATGACGTCTAGTACTAACGCTGATACTAGTTCTTTTAATTTCACCTCTTTTCGAGCCCCATTGTGACATCCCACCATTTACCTTGTATCTTCGGTTCTCTTCCTCATGCTGATTCGTGATCAATTCTTTGTGTTCGCATTGTTGTTCTTGCTGAACAGTCGCAACTCGGTGCAATCGTTTTTCAGCAATTACTCTTTTGAGTGAAAAGAATTCATTTTTCTGAATGAGGTGATCACTCACGTTGGATTTTACAAGTCCTGCAAGTATATGTGAGCAGCTTAAGTCACGAAAACGAACGAACTCTCACCAAGTCGCTGCTTGTTAATGCAACAGCAAAATGCATGACAATCATTTACCTCAACAATATTTACATATTCCTTTGCAAATGTTCATCGCTCGGCTAATGTCGAGTAAAAAGTGTAAAACTTCGCTAATTTTATCCGCATATACATATGGAAATCATTGACAACGTTCTCCTAAAACGAGTGTTTTTTGTTGTTTGAAAACCTTACTGATGACAAAGTATATTATTGATGAAAGTGTGCAGTTCCCCTCCTTCTTCTAATTATTCCCCAGCGATTATAATGTGGATATTTTGATGCCCCTAATTCCAACAATGTCACGTACATGAATTCGGTGAAATTATTTCAGAATTTATTGCTGATAGTTCCCTGAAAATGTTCGCCTGTAAGCATCAGTCAATACTGTCATCATCAGTTGTGTAATCAAGTGATTATTATTAATCCTATTTATTTTACTTATGTGACTCTTCTTTTTATGATCATTGATATTATGATTAATATTATGACTGTTTAATCGATAATAAATTTGATACGTTATTTCACTCCTCAAGGTGATTACAGCTGATTTGGAGCCATGCATTAAGCGGACACAATTCAAAGAGCAAGCAATAAGAAAAAGAAAGAATTAATATGTTTGAAATGTTTTTGCACTATCGATGAATACATAATGAGATGGATGGATCCATCTCATTGAGTGAAACATATAAAAACTACGAGAACTAGTAGTTGAACGAAGAACGATCGCGTTCGATTGCTTCAATCTGAAATCAACACGAGTCGCGATTGTCGTTTGCGTGTTCTCTTCTGAAATTGTCTCGCATAAGATTGCAAAACCTATGATCGCACCGAATAGGCAGATGCAAATTAATGCTAACATTGAGTGGAGAGTAGAAGTCGGCTGTATATCCATCCATCTTTCAAATGTTTATAGCAGATGATTCGCCAGTTTCGTCTGATGAATAATCCCAGAAATACTACACGCTGTTTCCACGTTTAATTTGTTTCACTTTTATACCAATCAACAAGCGAGTTTTTGTATCAGCAATGTTAACGAGCGCTTCAGTTTACGTTCACCAGCAAGCCACTGAGAACAACCTTGGGATGTTTGTGGTAGTTTTAATGCAAAACATGTTATTCTGCGGTCTGAAAAGCATTCACTTGCCTCGCGGTAATTGCCCAATTTGTTTTCTCATTAAAAAATCAACGTCGGACAAATGAGACAATACGAAGTCCTGTGCTTGATCAGTACTTGAAACAGGCGTTAAATTGGGTGGAAAACGAAATTTCAGAAAGATATTTCGATGGTATATTGATAAACTTTTGGGAAGAATGCGTTTGATCGTAGTGAAAACTGTTGATCAAAACATATTTCTCATGTAACACATATCGTTTTGAGGTGTTTCACTTTTTGATGATAATGTTTTCGAATTCCGTAGATGAACCATCGAGATCTTGTAATTGTTATAAATGCATCATCAACGGAATGCTGACTTAATTGATATATCAAATATGGAATGAGGCGCAAGAAACACTGATTACGTGACTGTTAAATTGAACAATAAGGAGAAGGGAACAACGTGTTCAAAAACAATGATCACGTATGAAATCGAATTGTGAACAACAACATGTGTAAAACAATTCCAATTATAAAACCATTGATACATTTAGTGTAATTGCGAGCATCACATATAGAATGCGGATAAGGATGAAAACAAAAGGTGATAAACATATCAGCTGGATAATGTATGGTAGGTGAAAACAGTGTCAGTATTAGGTCACAACCCTTTTGTTTTCTTTATGCATTTCGGTCACTGATACGATCAAACGATTATGCAATTGAGATACTTGCTGAGACTCCGCATATAAAATACCCTCAGAGCAATGGACAGTGCCCATTCATCAGGTTTCATTCTCTAGTCGTTGAGATCCACTTTGATTATTCCAACACTTCTGTTTTTTTACTGAACGTTTGCATGTTTTTTTGTTTTGAGATTTGAGAATGAGTGAGATTTTTTCTCAGTCCGGGTAGAACAAGAGCAGCTTATCCAGGTAGTGTAGGTTTGTTTCAACAGTGCCATGTTTCAAAGAATATGTAAAATTTATTCTGCTGGTTGATGGCATTCAGGAGTTTTTCTTAGTGAGTGAAGAATAGATTCAGTCTTTTTTCACTGTTGCTGACCATGGTCAAAACTCAAAGTTGCTATTTCAAATCTAGCAAGCAATTGAGTGAAGAGACTATCAAAGTATTGCATTAATAAAGCATGACTTGAAACTGAATAAGTTAAGAATATCATTTCTCGAACGATTTTTCGCCGACTCCATCTCACATCTTAACGAATCTTCGTGGTATTTTCATTGGAAGTCTTAATTAGTCAAATAAATACTGAAGTGATTGAAGTGAATAAACTGCAATTGTGTTCTTCCGTATCTTTTTGATGTTTTCTTGGAATGTTAATGTGTTCGGAATTCATACTTTATATCCTGCATTTAAACTGTCAACGTATTCACTTTGCAGTGAGGAATCGATCATTTTTGTGACCAAATCGGGATGTTCGGAATCATTTTAGCGCTGAGTTGTATGATTGGCTTGACTAACTCCTCCCTTGGCGGATGTTGCTGTGGTTGTGGTACTCCCCAACCAATCTTCTGCGGTTGCTCAATAACAATACCACTACCTTCGGTATGTTATCAAACCATAAAATAAGAGTTCGTTATCGCGATACTGATGAGACTGTCTGTTTTGTTTGCACTTGTTCGCAATACTTTCTCATCGTGGTACCAAAATGTTATTTGAGAGTTGTTTCGCGAAACTTTTTTACATCGTTCGGGAACTTTTCTCAATCTGAAGTGCTCGTGTGGGTCACGGTTATGCGAGAATCCATCTGAATCAGTTTGAAGTGAGCGTGTCATAGACAATAGCTTTTGATGATTGCATGAAAAGCTATTGTCTACGACACGCTCACTTCAAACTAACTCAGATGGATTCTCATTCTTTTCAGACGTGTTCTATTCACTCTCATAGCTATTGCATGCGAATATCGTTCTCTTCATGACTTTTTCTCATTCACTTCGTCTTATTTCACTTCACAGTACAAATCAGCTTCTCATTCTCTACTATATACTATTTAGTGAATACATTGACGAGTGTTGACAGCCGAAATCAATGACATAGAAATCGAATTGAATTGCTCAACAACGTTCGACGGTCGAATGGTCAATTATAGAGTGTGTTTGATGGAATGAGAATTTGACTTTAACTGTTGAATGCAATGAATGAGAAATTAGCAGAAGAGAACAATTTCGGTGATAAAAGCTATGAGAGTGATTGGAACAGCAAGGAAAAGAATGAAAACCCTGTTAAAACGAATGAAAATCCTGTCAGCCGAGATAAAAAAACACCATCACAATGGCGTTCTATCATAACATAACAACTGCACGAAATACTAATTTCGCAACCTCCCTCCCCTCCCTCCCCATTACTCCTTGATACCTCCAAATCACCCAGAATGAGTAATTTCATCCTCTATGAGAACCATTGGTGTAGAGGATTGACTAGGAAGTTTCATTCGTCTAGAAATGGTACATTCGTCATATCAGAGCTCGTAAAAATGAGCGTCAGTGAGGTGAACGTAATCTTACTTGTTGTCATTGTGGGAGGTTATTGTAGTTTAGTCTGAATTCCCCCAATGATTTCAAGTCGCAAGCGTTTTCTAACATCGCCAACGATGATACCTTCAATGATGAGAAATGATCAGCTAAGGATAAAAATTTGTTTTCACCAGATTAAAAAAATTGTTTTCAGATTCAGCTTCCATGTCTCCCACCCCTCCCACCCCTCCCATGCCCCCCACCCCTTCCCTGTTTCTCCCTTCCATGTCTCCGACCCCTCCCATGTCCTGTTCTCCAGTGTCCGATATGTGAATCATGTGCGATTCCGGAGCCATGTCCTTGCGCCCAGCCACCCGTCTGCGCCCCAGAACCATTCGTTCCCGAATGCGGAGGAGGTGGTGGTTGTGGTGGTTTTGGCTACTCAAATCCAGGTTATGGTTTCGGTGGTCCACAAATCGCCCCTCCAACTCGATATTTGATCCAGAATACGAACGGTGGGCTTCAACAAGCGTCGTCATATTCCGGTTCCTCCGGTTAGATCTGCACACATTTCACTGAAGCATTGATTATATTTGATATTGTCCGTTAAGAACATATCAAGCAATTTGCATTATTACAAGGTATTTGCTGAGACTCAACGCATTTCGTTCCTGTTGTACTTGTTATCATGAGTTCTAAAGTATGATGGCGCGATCATGAAGGTGGATTGAGCACTATCAGTGATCGCTTCTGTTACTTTCGCTTTCACCAGCTATTCATTGTGATCTGTTTTAAAAGGATCGCGTTTCAGCATAACCACTTGCAATGTGGTGCATAGGGATATTCCCAAAAGATAACTGAAACATACAACGCTTCACTTCAAAAAACATCGCCAAAAAATAAGCGAAACAAAGACTGCTCACTGAATGCCTTCAATATTGCCTACCAATATCGGAAATTGTGTTGCGTTCTCAGTCAATTCTTTATCTGATTATAGATCTGAACGAGCCTTACGCCGCCCAACCTTCTGGTTCGTACTATGATAGTGATTTGAATTCACCGACCGACGACCTAGCACCTCCACAACAGAATGAACAGTTCCCCGAGGAGCAATACACTGAACAACCTGATACATTCGCACAAAACGCAAAAGGTATGTTTTCCACATACACGAACGATAATTAAGTGAAGTTAACAGAAATCATTTAATGAGAATCAAAAATGTGGAAGCCAGAGGAGTATTTTTCTGTCACATTCGTCTATATTACCCAAATATGAAATCAAGCAATTTGTCCGCTGACTGTGAGCAGTGGACTAGCGACCAGAGTATTCGCACTCTCCACATAATGAATAAATTCACAACAGGCGAATTTTTCAGATGCTGGGTTACAGCGTCAAGCACGAGGTGTCAAAACGAAAACAGATTCGAAGTGCAATAATGAAAAGATCAAGAAACTCATTTTGAAGGTGATCTTTTGAATTGTGTAATGCTCATTCACCTTATAAGTCTCATTGAATTATCCGGATGATCATACTTACCGCTTAATCCCTATTCATCCCACCGAAAGGATAATCCATAAAATCAGCCGTCTTCCGAAAGATTCAAAAACTCCGGCACAATTTTACTGTTTCCGCGGCTCATATGCACTGAAGCATTCCGTAAACGTTAACGTTATATGATCCCTAGGCCGATCAAGTATACACTGGAAAGTGTTTCAGAATATTGTCGCCAACGACCCAGTGTCGTCAAAACGAGCGATCCATAAGGCTGCACTACGTGAGATCAGTGGCTCAATTCTGGATGTAATCTGCTCGAATGCTGGATTTACATATATAGTCAGCACATCAGAACACTGCGAAGCGCAACGTGACCAAGTCATTTGTTTCGCCTACAAAAGATCTTGATTAATTTTCTGAGCCAGCATGACGACGGACGTTGCCAAAGACTCAACAATCTAATCTCATTATTGCATTGAACACGGTGTTAGCGAATTAATGAAATGGAGCGCCTCAACTGATGAATTCGAACAATTTTTTAGCAATTATAGTAATTGAGCATTGTGGCAATTCAGCAGACTTTCGAATTTTCCAATGTAATTTCACTTGAAAATTCTGAGCTGTTATTATGGTAACTGGAAGCAGCATTGAATTTTGGGAGTGCATTACATTAAGTTGACACAAATCAATGATTACAATTCCTTGTGCACCTTCAAATAACCGTATTATAATGAAAAATCACCTCGTTTTTTCGTAAAATTCGATGCGACCATCATAAAATTTATCCCTGTAATTTTTAATATGTCCAAACTTATTTCCTATTAGTTTAGATTTTCCAGTTCATCGACTAGCTCTATTAGACTACTAGTTTTTCATTGTTTTTATCACATTCTCGTTCAATTGTTCATAATATTCATTCCGAATAAAAGTGATATTCAACTGATCTCGAACACTTGTTTTTAAGCAAAAATACTTCCGCATCAATGAAAAACATTATGAACCATCTGTGTTCAGAATGAACATCAGAAAAGCCCCCATTCATCTTCAAAGTATCCTCCTGAGCACATTCGAAGCCTCAGGTGAATGTGTGACCTAAGTATGCAAATGGTTATCGAACGAGACCATCTCACATGATATCAAAACCACAGACATTTTAATAAAAATTTTTGTCGAGTACATTGTGCAACATTCAGAATCGTCGAAAGAGAAGTTATACTGATCGTGAAATGACAGGCACGAACTGGAACAATGCTTCAAATTGGCCAAAATTTCAATCTCATTACTTTATTCGCCGCAAAATTGTATGAAGCAGAAAACTGGGAACCTACATATGTGATTTCAGAAATTGGAATTAAATTCGCTTGAAGATGTCAGTTTTCGTGTAAAATGTAGTATGTACTGAAGGAATTCAATTTAATCCAGAAAGTCAAGTTCGACAAGCTAGAACTGATGAGAGAAACAGTATCTTCTATGTAACTGGAAGACCAGAATCACTTGAGGATTCACAATAAGACGATCACGATCAGAAAAGAAGCTGATTCAACGCTTGCGATGCTTTAAATTTCCCCCAAAACCATTCAGCAATCACTAGGCACGCACTGTTAAACTTTCTACTTATTGTAGACTAAACTACAGTAATTCTTCCTTCCTATTGGTCAGTTTTTCTTACAGAAACCGTACGCTTGTTACCTCATTGACCAATCAGCGAGTGTGCTCAGTTTGAACGTTCGCTGTAAAACTGCCGAACCTGTACGAACGTTGTCATTTGAATGCGATAACTGCAACAGCTGCTAATGCTAATAAGAAATGCATAAGATTCGTTGATTCGTTTACTTGCTGTTTGAATTCCTTGGAAATATTTGTTCAGTCCGTTTTGAATTCCTTGCATTTGTTTAGTTTAATTTTAATGATGAAACCCCACAAGTCCTTCTTGACCAGTACGCAACAGCCACTTATTTCAGAAAGTCACTTATTTCCTGTTTCTTCAGTAACTTGAAAGTAGTTGCATTTGTTCATCTATTCTATGTTTTTTAACTTTTCCTCGTCTAGAATGGACTTTTATCGTCTTACATTCTTAAAATATATGGTTACAGCAGCAGTATTTATGGAAGATTCCTTTTTTTGTCGGAATTCATTCCGCTCTGTTCGTTCGTCATTGCTCAGCTGTATTCATAAACAATGGCACTTATTGAATAATACATCGATTCAGTAAATAATATGACTAGAAACTTATGAATTTGTGAATATTTGAAGTCTTGATCACGTTGAATACATTGACGAGCGTTGTTCAGGTGTATGGTCCAAATAGACGAGGTGGTACCAGTCTCTAAAATCCCCAAATAACAATGTCCGGCTCAAATGAATGTGTTTCCGGACTTCTGGATGATATGTCATTGGAGAATCAGTTCGATGATGTCGATTTTTCGTATCAGTCCAATATAACGTTCGATATGCACCCAATATGTGGTGAAGATTTCGTAAGTTTTCCTAACTTTTCACTTTGTTTATTGAAGAAATTTTATTTCCGAAGTCAAATTTATCAGTTTTGTGAAAATATTTGCTGCACCACTTGTTTTTGCAATGGCGCATTATCAAAAGAGTTCTGGCTTATTCGTTAAGTGATCAACGATAGGTAACATTATTGATGAAGCTTTTCATGTTGAGCTGAATGTTTATAAATTGTCGAATTTTTAGCTTCTAAGCGGTGAGGAAACAATATCGTCGTGTGTAGATGGTGGAGGATATTTGGATGATTGCATGGAGTTCGATGGGAAAGCCAATATGTCGACAGCGCAAATTCCTGTCACACGTTTTTCATTTGCAGCGAATACTCGGACAAAGGTAATTTCATTCACCCGTTTCCATCATTTCTATTTCGTTTCTCCATCAAGCACCTTTGTTTGATCAGACCTTAATCGGTCACATCAGATTACATACGTGCACTTTTGGTCTTAAAACTATCCCAAACAATCTCTTCATGTCTGTGAAAAATTTTGCGATGTTTTCAGCTAAAAGCTGGGGACGACCGTTATCAAAGTTTAGACGGGGACATTGAAAGTGTTCATCCCGCCGATAGATTCTCTAAGGATTCACCAACGCTAGAATCATCATCACTGTCAAAATCGGTAAATGTCATTGATATACCTGAAATGTGCGCCATTTTTTATCCTCGCAATGAACACAGTAAAGGTCGGGCGCTAGAGCCTGCTTATGTTTCTCTATTTTGACAGAATAGGTGTTGTTTGCTGCAGTGTCGGTGATTTGAAGAGTTTGTTTGGAAAGCTTTTGTGATGATGATTTATATTCAGAATGACAAATTACCGGTCTTATCTATGTCGGCTACGAATCGAACAAACGAGCTCAGGCCTGCTGTATCACCCGGAGCAATGCCCATATCGCCGAGTGGTTTCGGACAGTGGAAAAAGCGTCGTGTACAAATACGAACAGCAAATGGTCAATATGAGACGAAGGCTTGGGTAGCTACAGTGCCTGTCGGTAATGCTTT
The DNA here is from genome assembly GCA_035041965.1 of Anisakis pegreffii. Lineage (NCBI taxonomy): Eukaryota > Metazoa > Nematoda > Chromadorea > Rhabditida > Anisakidae > Anisakis > Anisakis pegreffii. The sequence continues at coordinate 109,761 of JAPYMA010000395.1, forward strand.
CAGACAAATTCATTTGTTTATGTTAATATGTTCACTTACTTTTTATTATCCTGTAATTTTTTGCTGATTGAAAACCATATTACTCTGTTATTGATTTTGATATTATTAGTTTCTCTTCGGGAGACATCAACGGGAACTGAGTGATTGATTTATTCAAGTAATTACATGTGGGTTGTTATTGGTTAAATGGTTGTTTGGTTTTAAGCGAAGTGTGCAATATGTTTTCCATTGAATATGTTATTAATGAGTCCTTCAAAAGCGCAATCATTATTAAAGAGTTCGTTGTAACATGCTAATGAATCTTTTGTGATTGTGGTCCAGGTGAATTAATCGTTATTTAATATCAACGCTTTTACAGTGAAAACAGTGACCTCGGCTAATGTTCGCAAGTTGTCGAAAGTTATGGGTGCTCGTCAAGAGTGTGCCGCTTTCGACTTGGATGATCATAATATTCTTCAGGTACGCACTTTTCTTTCTTATTTCAACAAAGGTATTATTTTTCATAACCAACATGGAAGAGAAGACATACCATTCACATACTTACGTATACACTGGCTCTTTCAACTGTAATCATAATCAGCCATAATCATTAGTTGTGTTCCAGGATTCTCAACACGATCCGACTCTGTCGTCTGCTGCACAACGGCTCGATGATGGTTTATCGTCGCCGATTGCCACAATAGCACCGTCAATATCACGTTCAGATTCCATGCGAATGTCTCCGAACACACCTACAAAATTATCAGCTGATCACGAAAGCAGTATTCCGCAATCACTGAGCTCACCAGAGCCAGTTGGAAAGTCAATAAAGCATGTCGAGATCGTGCATTCGGCCAGCACATCTACCGATTGTTTCAAGGTATGGTGTCGATAAATTTCAGAACGAATTTAGGATCATATTAAACCGAACCCTCCACTGTGAACGTCATTGAGCATATAGTGATTGTGTTCTTGCAAGCTTCCTAAGTTCATGGTGGATTCCAAATATTTTCCTCGAGTGTTATTCAGTATCACTGTTGATATCGAACAGTGAATAAGTAACACGGGAGCATTTCTTTAAACAAATTTGAATATGGTGGCAGTATCTTCACTTATCGGTTTTAGTTTTTTGAACTTTATTATTCCTGACTTCATCTGAATTCTAGAATAAAATGGCAGTGACTGTAAGCGAACCTTCCACTTCATTTAAACCGGTCAAATTGATTAAAGTGCATAGGATTCCTGAAAGGTTCGTTTTTTTTTGAAATATGCCTTTCTATTTCAGCCATAATGACAATATTCCTCATGCAATGGTCGTCTTTATTCTGCAGTTCATATAAATTTCGAATAACTTCGAGGATTTTCTTGGACTAGAACTTAATCTCGGATATGTCTTCTATTTCATTGGTCAACATAAATTTGGAGCATGTGCCCAAATAGTGACTAATTGCAAAACGAATGAACAATCTGTTAATTCCGTCGATTATAGTTCATTGATAATTGATTTCAGCGTTTCGAAATCTCGAAAATCAGCGTTGAAAAAAGTGCCGTGCCCATATGAGGTTATTGATTTTCCAACATTTCTTGCTGTCGAATGAAACTTTGATAATTTAGCTGCCTAGATCTTACACTATTTATTCTTGTTTCAGAATTGTGAGAAACTATTCAAATCATGCTCAGCATTACGAAAGCATTTTGCTTGTCATGCGCCTCCATCACATAAATGCGATAAATGTGGTCGAGCGTTTGTGGAACGCTCCAAACTGCGACGGCATCAACTCGTTCACACCGGTGAAAAGCCTTTTCGTGTAAGATTCCTATTTTTTGCAGTACTTCACATTATGTGTTGATTGTTTCCTTGAAAGTATTCATGGTGTTTTCGGTTGTTTACTTGTGTAACTCAGTGACTGTAGAGGTCAATTTGACTTGTGAATAGACACTATTTTGTTTTAGAATTTTAGTTTTCCTTGAGTAATCCTTATTGGAATTTGAATACTCCAAGATGTTCTGCTGTTGTTTTTTTCTTGTGATCATCTGTTCATAATTTCATTCGTCGTTCTATCAGTACCCTTTGAGTTTCTTTGGCCGTGTTAAATTCGAAATTTTTATAGTGTGAATTCGAAGGATGTGACAAACGCTTCTCCTTGATATTCAATCTGCGAACTCATCAGCGACTTCACTTAGGTTCGAGTTAAGCTTTTTTTCGGATTTGCTATTTGAATGGGCTGCGAATATGATACTTATTATGATCACTTATTCATCCAAATCAGCGAAGTTCAATTCTGTGGTTTAGTCGTTTGTGTTTTCCTATAGTTAGCGCATTCAGGAGAGAAGCCGTTTGTATGTCCACATTGTGAGAGGGCCTTTGCACAATCAACGAATCTGAAGGCGCATATGAGAACACACGGAAAGTGAATGGACGGATTCATTGTAATCACCAGTAGTGGCTCGTCGTTGCAAGACTTACTGCTTTTCACTCGATTTCGAGGAGCTCTTCGAACCCCGATTCCGCTTATCTGCTTTTGAGCAGTTGGCAGAGAAATGTAGATCATCAACGTCACAAAGATATCTTCAAGAATTGTGATACATCAAGAGTTATTATGCAGACGGCGATCTTTATATAGGAATGATTCCTAGTTTATCGTATTGCTCAATTGATGTCATTGGAAATCTTTTTCTTTCGTTTTCGTTTGATGCTTTCATGATTATCAACATTGTAAATTCAAAAATTTTTTAATTGGGAAATTCGTTTGGTTTGTTTTCGGTTAATACTTTGTTCGTAGTTTATATGATGTTTTTCTGGCTGAGTTCGTTATTTTGTGAATAGTTTGGGATTTTTTCATGCATTCTTGTCTTCATTCGATGATACTAACAACTTCGTTGGCAGCGAATATTTGTATATTAATATGTATTCAGCTACTGTCCGTTTGAGGTCTTATCTTATTTTTGTGATAACTTTCATACTGGTTTGTCATCCTTAATGCTTCTTTTAAGAGATGCTTAGTTTGTCAACTGAATCGTTTGTATTCTGTGCGATTATTTTGTTGATTTTAAATACTTTGATAGCAACAGGTCCGTTGATTAGGTTATATTCATCGCCGAATCATGTTTTATTCGTTTCCGTTACAAAACACAACAGTTGTTGTCATTATGATCGTCATAGATTGATCGTACTTTGCGGTTTCATATGATGTTGTCCTGTTTTTCGTTTGTATCGGTCAAGTATGTTCATATTCATGAAATTATGAACCAATATGTAAACGGTATGATTGTATATGTGTATATGAATGTGCCCAATAAACACTGTTTTATTGAATGCATTCACCGAGTTGCACTTCACAAAACTATAAATTAGGATTGAAACGATGTGTAGGAGTGAGATCTTTAGCAAAGGACGCATTGGTAATGAATATTGGATTCATGATCACTGCTCATGAAATTATTGGGAGCTTGCGGATTCAGGTATATCATTTAGGTATATTTAGATATATTTGTGCACGTTTGTGCTCATTCAAGTGTGTCATGAATGATCTTGGTACCCCACTCGATTTCAAGCAAAATTTCATCTAGCAAACGGGAACTGAACCCGCGACATACCAGTCATTGCCTCGGAGATTTCGCAGAAATCGTTCAGCCTCCGCCAAATGGTTATGTTGAGTTTGCAATCAGTTCTTCAGCCCATACAATGCGAAACTGATCTTGAGAGTGTGAAATGCTGCAATCGGAGCGAACTGCTCTATTATATATGCAATCGCGGTAACATGGACAGACGGTCGAATACAAATGTTTAATGTTCACTAGACGATTCCTTGAAAGTTGGCTCAGCCTAGTGCAGTTGTTCTCACGTTCGGATGCGCCATCACCCCAAATTATCCAAAACGGATGAACTGACTTCCTATGATAACCATTGTCCTAGACCATTGCGTTGCTCATTATTGCAATCGATTATGATTGCATGAAAAGCTATTGTCTAGCACATGCTCACTTCAAACTGATTAGACGATTTCTCATTCTTTTCAGACGTGCTCTATTCACTCTCATAGCTATTGCATGCGAATATCATTGTCTTCATGAGTTTTTCTCATTCATTTCGTCTCATTTCACTTCATAGTTCGAATTAGTTTCTTATTCTGTAGCATATACTATTTACTCGATACGTTGACGAGTGTTAACAGCCGAAATCAACAATACAGCAATCGAATTGAATTGGTCAACAACGTTCGACAGTCAAATGATCACTTATAGAGTGTATTTGATAGAATGAGAATTTGACTTTGATTGTTGAGTGAAATGAATGAGAAATTAGCTAAAGAGAACAATTTTGGTGATAAAAGCTATGAGAGTGATTGTAACAGCAAGGAAAAGAATGAAAACCCTGTTAAAACAGTAAAAAATGAACACTTTTGGATTCAGACGAGCTAATGATACTCAGAAAATGGAAAAATGAAGATTGTTGCCTTCAACTAACCGCATTTACATACCCGAGTTACAAAAAACACCATTACAATGACGTTCTATCATAACGCAACAACTGCACGAAACACTAATTACCTGACCCCTCCATAACCCCTTAACACCTCCAAATTACCCAAAATGGAATCATTCACCCTCAATGAGAACCACTGCCCTAGTGCATTTGCTCGAGACAGTCAGCTGGAGATGTAAAGGTAAAGATGTCGTCTCTGTTCGTTCACATGAGAAGTTTTTCTGCTAAACTTCGCCCATTATTCAACAGCGTTTTGACGACTGTACTATCGAATTACGGTCTTCAGTTATTTACTTGTTAAGTTTTACCAAAACAACGATCTGATGACATTGACTTGAAAACTTCGTCGATTGACGACGAATTTCTCATGACGGAACGACGATGCACGAATCGTCCATTTCAGCGACATTACACAAAATCAACTCGCATACGCTTTTCACATATTCAATGAACCCAACCCAGCATATTGCATTAATTAATTCGATAACCGGTCTTGTTCGGTCTGCTCAATCAAATCTATCACCTAAAACGTGCGTGCGCTTACAAAATGCATGCAGCATTTCGTGCGTCATGAAATTACAATATCGTTGCTCAGTCTGCAAATAACACTGCATTTATGACACCAGATTTGCACACAAACTGAATAGGCATAATGCATTTGAATGCAAATCGCATTCTACATAAAGAACACAACAACAATCTGTTTCGGTGAATATCAATTACGAATGAGACTCATTCACACAAATATGTAAATTCCGTACTAATTATGTTGAAAATCGACAAATGAAATGATAATCCAACGATTCAACACATTCACGTGTTGTACTCGTTTATTTGTTTGCAATTTGGTTCATTTATTCATATAAATCGCATCATTTTTGGTTTTGCGAAGCGATTTTGGTTCTATGACGAGACCATGGAACTTAGAAGGTGCTTGTTAGATAGTCAACAAGCGCTTACGTTCACTGGACAGCATAAAGGTGTTTTGAAGATGTTAGAAATGACAAATTTCAGTTATTATCACAAAAGTCCAAAATTATCGTTGTTATCGTTACAGTAAGAACATCAACTGGTTTTCACGTTGTCATTTGCAATTATTTTTTCATTCCATCACGTTTTCGTGTTGATCTGCTGAATACGGTTACGGTGGCTATGAGCAAAGTTAAGGAAAATATGTTTCGGAAAGTCGTTCATTATTGTGGAAGACTGCAGATGCGCAATGTTATTGTCATCGCATCTTCCCGTAAGTTTGAAGTGTTGACAAATTTCGTTGTAATCGAAAATCTGTCATGAGATTCTCTCAACTATCATATCAAAATCTTTTTCATTGCGTTACATTAGACAGAGCTGAATTGAACTGAAGTTGAAATGAACTGGAAACGATTTCAGAGAATAACAAAAAATTGAAAATTGTGACCAATGAGTAACCAATAATTATGTTTGCCCCCTGTTGTCTTCTAAATTGATTTTCAAAAATAATGCCTTCAAAATGAAAGATGAATTCAGGTAAAATAAGCGATGCCCTTTCTCGACGATCAGTTTGTTGATCTATGTCATGAATGTAAAGTGCAGATTCCTTGAAGTGTCTCTCGCTAACTAATCAAGAAAACATAGATAAATTGTTTTTAAATACGAACGCAAATCAATTTTTTCAGTACAGAAAATTTCTTAGTTCATTTCTTCATTCAATTTTTCTTTCATGCATTCATTCGTTTACTTAAGAGGAATGCTACACGGCTGATTTCATTAACTAATGACGTTCTCACCGAAAATCATTATTAACCTTTTCTCTCAGCCGATATGACTCGTTTTTGTTTTGCATTGCATTGCACTCACTCACTTCCTTCGAGCACTCATCTTCACTGAACCGAATCATCTTCACATATCAGCACTCACTCTCGCCCAACCAAACAACTTCTTTTAAGGTCATCCGTCGCTTATCCATTTCGTAATCAACATCCTATCACGTCAATTAAGCCGGTTTCATCGTTTAATATGATCACGAGACAGGCAGACAGACGGACATCGTGTGCACGCGCGCACAATCGAGAGCTCATATCAAACAATTGTGATTCTTATCAGCGAATGTTATCAAGATGGAAGCTTAGTGAAATCGACAATACGACATCATTTGTTTTGTTTACTATGTTCGATTTTGTTTTCTGTGTTCAGTGCTCATGAACAGGAGAATCTGCACTTTGTCAGGTTGTTTTCTGCTCATGCACTTATATTTGCACTTACATATCGATGTTTGACTACGAATCAGTCTGTTGTTGATTGCTGATTAAATTCAGGTTCCTTTCACTCGATGACTGTTCATGATTCATTAGAGGAATATTTCAGCCCGTATTTTCGTCAGATGTTATTTCGTCAGGTCATAGAACACGAGCAAAAAGCGATGATGTACTGACTTTATTTGAAAGCATGATTCGGTCGTTCAGTGCTATCTTTATGCGGTGACAAATAGGTGATTTATGTGTTCAGCATAGCCGACATTGGAGAGTAAAAGGTTTGAAGAGAGTAACGAGGAGAATCTGTGAAACAATGAAATGTTCACATGAGAATATCAAATGCCTAGCAAATTCACTAATACGGATCGTGTTTCACTGATGCTGAACGCTGTTCTCGTCTCGATCTGTAACGGCTCGCAATAATAGCACTAATTGAATAGCAATAATGTTTGCATGAACTTCGAAAGCTTCAGTGCGTTCAATTTTGTTGCTTTCACTGAATTATCACTGAGTTTGTAGGGTGTATACACTTGAGTAAATAGCAGTAAGAAAGTAGAAATCGCAGTAACTCTTGAACATCACCTCGTTTTAGCAACTTATGTGGTGGTATCTAGGTAGGAATTGATGCTTACAATTAGATCATATCCTGCAACCTTCTCATAAATACTCAGCAATGTTATGCAAGTCGTATTGAGATGTTCGTTTGTCGCCATATCAGGTGTTCATGAACCCGTTGAAAATCGTGTGTGTTTCTTCGTGTTTTTCTCATTTCTCCGACACGCTTCGACGAAAAGATGTTACGTAACATTCTGTCGGTGAGCGTTTGTTGCTGTATCGAACAGCGAAAACAACTGGAACTGATGAATGAATAAAGATGGCTGAGAGGTGAACATCGGCAAGTTATGAGAAAGAAAAAGAAGAGTTAAAGAAAAAATGACATCACTAATTGGGTCAAAGGTCATAAGAAAGCTCTCTGATTTGTGCATTTCGAAAGATGCGCTGAAAGCGTTCGAACGGTTTCAGTGGTTGTCGACAATTTTCACGTTGATACTCACAGCTCTTCAGAAGAACTAGGTCGACAAAATAGGTCATTCGGCTAGCAAGGTAGAAACTAGTGCTTTAAGTAAGTGCGTATGATGCATTTTATTCGTCTATAAATAAACAACTAAGTAAATGAATGAACTCCGGTATGTTTTCTGTCAATGATTAACACGTTCCCTAACTGCAATTGTTGGTGATGAGTATTCTATGCTGAACACTCTCAAGTATTGTAGAAAATGTTCGATACCTTTAATCATCTGAAATTTATTGTTCCCTCCATTATCTACTATGAAATTCGACTATTGGATACGGCTGATGACAACAGCAAGCTTCATTCGACAACATTTATTTGCATGATTCGCTGATCGCGTTTCGTAATCGCTTGACAAAACCGTATAAAAGCAGCGGCTCATGCAACTCACCACGCATTGTTATCATGCAAGAGCATGTGACTCAAACGCTCTCGGCTCTAATATTTGCCTATGTTTGATCTCATCGGTGTATTTCGTATAATTGATCTTTTTTCATGACAATACGATTGTTGTTCATAAATGATAGCCTATGTCTTGATTGCAACGTCTTGCGGCAGAAATGAATGAGTTACTTAGAGAGGAGAGCTATGATGTTCTGTTACCAAGGGATTTTCATTGAGTTGGCATTACGCTGAGCATTTGACAAAAAAAACCATCGTCGCAGTGATCGACTGATGCCTTTTAGGCCATTGTACATTCATGCATGTGTTCGTTAGAAACTGCTTGCCACATAGAGCTGAGATGTTTTTTGTGTGTTTGTGGATTAAATCCAGAAACGCACTCAACAGCGAGCCAATACCAGGTGATCGCGTGCCATTGTCTTGTCTTCAACTAATGCTATTCATGTGTTGCACTACCACTAGTGTGTTTGCTCTAAATTCGTTTCTTCAGATTTTTCTTTGAGTCTAGCTAGCATTTCAATTGTGCATTGTGCTCACAGAATGGTTATTGGTCGTTATTGAAATCGCTCCGAGGACGTCGCATGTTTCATAGAATCGCATTGAATTGTCTCGCAATTGATCGTTTTCACGTTATATTCTGTGTAGGTGTCGTTCGTAGATGTTATCTAAAGCATGTAATTTTAATTGTTCCAGTGTTTCAGATAGATTATTGAACGCAAAAAGATGCCAGAAAAACAACCAAAGGAATCAAAAAGCTTGTATAAAGACAAGTTTTGTAAGGTTTGTTCTGGTTCATGTATTTTAATTGTTTAGTAGAGCTGTAGAATGTATGCTATGCCTTTAATATTCACTAACATTACTTCCCCATTATCACGTTTCCAACTGAAAATGTTTTCTTTCTCACAAGGAATGACACGTTGTGAAACCGTGTACGAAAACGAAAACTTAGTTCAGCGTGAAACGGTCACTGGATCGGTGCCTTAAAATACTGAAACGTGATGGATCAGAGATCGTGGAATTTTCTGATTTCCTTCCTGTTTAGTGGAACAGAAGTTTCTTTCCAGCTGAAGTTCGTCTACAATGAGTCGAGCTTATCGTTTTGATCTTTCAGTTGGGCACTTCGCAAATTCGTATTCGAACGTATTACTTTCCGACGTGTCAAGACAAAATCATCAGTTTGGACAAAATCGTCAAGGTTTACTACAAGAAGCAGAACTTGAAAGAGGATTGTTGTCGTGTTAAACAATGGGGAATGTCATTGACTCCAGTTTGGTGGGCTTGTGATATGGCCAGGTTATTTTTCTATTTACAGCTGCTTTCAGCCATTTGAGTGTAGGTGAAGCATTACTTCACACGAATCTGATATTCATCCGGAATGAATATTCTTCTTCCGATGGTTAAACATAGGTGAACATGCAGACATTCAAAATCAATGTGGTGCTTATTCCAGAGGAGTGCATCGTTCATCAGCAAACGTTTATAATGTAGTGATCGATACGGGATCGATGATCTGTAAAGGCTTCTCAGTAACGAACATCAACACGTTTCTCAGCCATCTAGAACCGCTGATACCAAAGGACAAATTCGTGCCTGACCAAATACCGTCATAAGAATGATGATCGATCGATTGCGGTGCAACAGTTTTACGGAAAACACTTCTTCAGATGTCCAAGAGCAAGGAACTGTAGTTCAAGGCTAATGTGTGGCTGAGTTCAACCGATCGCTATCATATCACATTTGAACAGATTGAATCACATGTAGGATCAGTCGTAATAGCACGACTCTATTGAAAAATATCTTTGTACATATCAATTCGTGCTAATCCGAGATTGTTGGCAAATAATCCTGCTTGAGTTGATTTTTTTCGTGTATATTAACATTTATTTAGTTGTTGTTCTAGTTGTTGAACTTGTGAAGTTAGATTTTTGTGTTGATGATTAGTTCAACGATATTTCATCAGTACTATGTTGTAAAGTTATCATCACTTTAACTATCTATTCCATTATTATAATATTCCATAATTTCATTCACAACCGGTGATATTGGTGTTTTCCTCAGTCACAGAAATTCTTCAGGTATATATAAAGATTCCACTGTCTGAGGTTTTTCCAACTACTCTTTATTGATGTTTTCGATTCCTTGCATACTTCGGCAGTCATCATGCTTAAGTGATTTTTTTCATTACCGCCTATTACGTAAGCGAACTGAAAGGTTCCAGGAAGTTGTATGAATTGGGAATGCAGTAGTTCTCAATATCTTCGATAGCCTCTTAGGGAAACCGAACTGTCTATTTTGTTGGGTATTGTCTTGCGTCTTTTATTTTTGCAAATTTTATTGCAATTTGTTTGTTCGTATAAGCTTGAGTTTGTACAAATCTGTATATCTTGTACATATATTGCTTACAGAAAGAAGTATCTTTCTGATTATTACTCTATTCATAATTTGTTAAATTATTCCGTGCTATTCGCATTACGTGGAATATTTGTTACCTAATTTATTACATTCAGTCGGCGATTTACCATAAAACTCAATGAAATTTTATACATTACTAATGAAAAGGATATATTGAAATGTTGAATAAACTTTGTTTTGAGTCGATGTTTACATCGCACAGATTTATGCCTGCGACTGATATACTGAAAATTTCGGTTATGATTCAGCTGAAGGTTCGAGGTTACCGGGAAATCGCATTGCAGCGACTTGTTTCATTTTGCGTTTCGTTTCGCATGTTCATTTCAACGAGATTCAGCGGGTCGCGTAACCATGCAGTGCGCTCCAATCACCCGATAAATGAGTGGCTGTGACCCAATTCCGTGCCCTAATTATGCGAACAGCGATTTTTCACTGGCTGCATACCATCGCAAACTGAGGAAACTTGCAAAGAGACGAGCAATACTGATCGATGGCACACTTATTAGGAATGATGGTTATTAGATGGCTGAGTTGGGAGGGAAGTTTCATGTAACGACATCGGGTAATTGAAAACATCGAGCTTTCTAAGTAATGCGTAATGGTAGAACACATCAAATGGAAGGTAACCCAGTGAAAGGTGAATGATAATTTTCACTGTGGCTCTGAAAATGCCACAAACTTGGGAGAAATCATATGAAAACGAGTTGCTACTAATTAGAGATAACATCTTACAATTGGAATGTATCATTTTGCGGAAGTGGATCATGAAATTAGATCAAAAACGTTTCTGGGTGGAGTGTGACAACGCCTGGAAAGTGTGTGGTTGAATGAAACTCGGAGAATTTCAACATAAATGAAACATTGTAATCCGATACAAACAACTGGTTTTTCAATTTGGAGCACATCAAAGAAATTGCTTGATAAAGCTTCAGTTAAACTGGGCAGATCACAGTCGTTTCGTTGCAGTCAGTTTAACGGTGATTCAGAGGATCTTCGCAGCATCTAAAATGGGTGTCAGCAGCGCGACAAATGCTGCTATCATCTTCTCGATTGTGTCGTTGATATTTTGTTTGGCTACCGTTTATAATATTTCATCACAGGTGACTGATATATGGAGCGAATTTGATGCAGAGATGAACTCTTTGAAGGTTTGCATAAATTCTTCCATATATGCTGTCTTTTTTATCACAGAGAGGTACCGCGATACTTAGATGTCAGGCTGGAATCGTGACTTTTGTATGAATTGAGAGCATTTGTGTATGAGAAGGCATAGAGCCCATTCACCATTCAACCCAAAAGCGCTCAAAATGTTAGCGTACGTCACCGACTGCTTCAGGCAAGGTTCATCGGGTGACTTTAGCTGCATTCTTTGCACATGCCATATCAGAATACCGCCAGTTATTGTCACTGACTGTCTTGGACGAGAATTTGTGTATGCTTTTAGTGCGCGTAGTTCAGACCATAGGAACAATCAAATAATACTTCGACTGGATCCATTTGATCCAATTATTGTTTCACTTTAGAGCAAATGATTGAATATGATGTTGTTCTCATCTAGATCACGACTTCAGAAGAACTTCACCTCAGATCTCAGTCTTTAACAGTGATTGCGCATTGTGCCCAAACAGCTAAGAAATTACTCAAAGCATTGCTCATATGAGCATGAACACATCAACTTTCATTAAGCACAACAAATTCAGATCATAACGGATGACCTGTGGATGGATATGCTACATCTCGGCGCTGGCACAACATCGAATCGCGATCGTCGACAGACGTACAGTGCGTATGCAGCAACTGGTGTTAATAAAGAAAAACAGAATGACAGAGTGAAATCGACCTGCAGTATGTTTTTTTTCATGTTGCTTATCGCCTTGTTTCATTGTATTCAGGTCCTTATTTAATAGCACGTCCATTTGTGAAATTTATAAGTTGTTCTTGATGTTATTATTAATGTTGTTAAGATTAATTTTTTGTCGTTATTATTTGATGTTTAAGTCAGCAATTTTCTACACAAAAGCAGTGTTGTTGAATACTCATGATAAATGCATTTCAGACTGTAAACAAGAGAATAAATGTCCGCAAGGACCAGCTGGTCCATCAGGTGAACGAGGTGAGGACGGAGAAGATGCGTTGCCAGGAAAGGATGGTACAGACGGTACAGATGCGTTAATGATTGAGCAACGTGAGATGCCTTTGCGTTGTCACTACTGCCCAACCGGTCCACCAGGACCACCTGGAGCCACTGGAAGAGGTGGTTTGCGAGGAATGCGAGGACCAAAGGGTGTACCAGGAATGCCTGGTAGGGACGGTATGCCTGGTATGCCAGGCGATATAGGATTACCTGGACCAGCAGGTAAGCTTGCGAATAGATGAATATTGATGCGTTCGTCTCTAGTAGAAACCGATTACAGTGGTGATTGCAACGATCATCATGCTGATACAATCGTTTCGATAATTTCGAATTGTTAAGGTGATAATGGCGAGTCAGGCACGATTGGTGAAAAGGGTCTTGACTGTAATAGTTTCGTCTCGTCGAAGGGTGTTCGTGGGCCAGCAGGCGATGCAGGCCTGCCTGGACCTCCTGGAGACAACGGAGCAAATGCCTCAAGGGGTCCGCGTGGAGCCGTAGGTGAACAGGGTCTTGAAGGCTTCATGGGTACTATGGGTATGGATGGAGAAGAAGGAGCGATGGGACGTCCCGGCAGAACAGGAGATGACGCTGAGGTTAGTGATTAAAATCGCTAAAAAATTTAGGTGATTGTGGTGTTAACATCAGGACCTTGCAAAAATAAACGAAACTTATGAATGGTCAAGGAGATATAACGAATGTAGAATTTTCTCGATTTGAAACCTTGAAAAATTGGTATTATTCGGTGACGAACGGTCCTGTCAGTTCAAACAATAGCTCTTCAGATCATAACCAAATAATTACCAACAAACACCGCAAAACATCGTTGATTATTTCAGTACTGCCCATGTCCGCCAAGGGATTCACGTGGTACTCGCGCATTCCGAGTGATATAGAAGTTGTCTCCATAACATGAATCAACAATACTTCTCTTCATCGAATTTATCATGTTGGTCATTGTGAACGTTCACAGTGCTGATTTCTAGTGAACAATCAATTTCTATGAATAAATTTTCTGATTTTCTTTCGATCTCTTCCAATCATTCGCGATGAAGACGCAACAAATGAACGAGTTTGCCATTGAAGGCGAGAAGGATAAAGAGGCGATGAAAATCTTCGAGTCGTTAAATGCAGTAACTGAAGAACATCAATGAATGCATTAATTGACAGAATTTGCCAATAATTTGCTATCATCAACTACCCAAATCAGCTGAATGAAAATGGTTTCATTGCTTGTCTTCAAACAATTGTATAGTTGCAAATTACATTTGATGAACATTTTAGAGGAGAGTACCCGGCTCACATCCTAATGCTGTTTTAATCAGCAATGAAACGTTCATTCAGTAGTTAGGTAAGGACAGAATGAAAGGAATGCCGAAAGTGTTTTCAGCTAATTTATGTTCAATGACACTCAACGCAAATTCAAGAACCAGAGTAAATAACAAGCAATAACTATCATCATTCTAAATGCATTCTTAGATTGTCTGTGTTGAGGCATTCTTTACTGAACCAGCAAACAACGTACAATGAAATCGAAACTCATTATCTGTCATTCAACCTCACTCCAAACCCAAAGTCCTTTGACAGTGCACATTGTCACCACTCCTATGTATTTAACTTTAATGTGAAAATCCTAGCAGCAATCTGATATCGGATATAGGCGGAAGAGCAGTCAGTTCTCCACCAAAACATCCCAGACAACTAATCGTGAGCGATTCTGCTTAGTTGAGGCGATACAGCTATTTTCTCAATGCTATGCGTGTTTCCATCTTCAGGACTACCGTACTCTCAGTTGACCAGTAACATATCAATTTCTGTGCACCAAACAATCGAACAGAACCCATAGATTCCAAAAAAAATATTTTGTCGGGCGATCTTGATTAGTGCTGAAGATATAGCAATTTTATTAAAGTTGTGTCAACTAGCGC
>JAPYMA010000396.1:0-25078 GCA_035041965.1 Anisakis pegreffii
TCATCAGTATAATAGAGTCCAAGGTATATTGCAGTAAATGCTGATATTAGCAGCGGAAAAACTCTCTTCGGCTGGGAATGAAGTTCAAAGACTAATCGATTGCACCCATTTAATGATTTCGTTCAATAAAAATGACGCAGAAACGCTATGGGTAAGCCGAAGAAGGAATCAAAGCTTCGCAATGTTTTGCTTACTTTGAATCGCCAAGAATCATCGGTGCCATTTGACTGTCGTAGATACAAGAGAAAGTTTGCAGTTCAAGTACTACAAAGAGGTACTCCTGAAAGTTGGTATATATTAAAATATAAACTCTAATAAACTTTAATACAACTAGCTATCAACTGAGTTGTAGAAAAATTTTGAATTCTAAATATGGATGTGCACCTTATGCAATAGCGCATAACAACTCTGAAACGAACCGATGATATCAAACCTCCATTCAAGTGAAAATGATCCTGACCAATATTTAGCCCTACTAGCAATACGTCAAGGAATAATCATGGGTGAATGCTAAGAGAATTCTGGATAATCAGCACACTGAACAACTAAAATCTTAGATCATAAACAACTGATTTTATTGCTAAAGATGGATGTATCTAAGGAGTATTTGTGAAGAAGAACGTCAGATCTGCAACTGGTCAATTGTTGTCTTTTATAATGTGAAGAACGCAAAAGAAAACAAGGAAAAGCTAAAACGAACGACTTCAGAAGATCACTCATTCATACACAATGATCCGCTCAGAGTACTAAAATTTTATGTTCCATCTTTGAGGAATAACAAGCTGATAATGGGATATGTTCTAAAAACTGGCTCGGTGCAATTTTCGGGTAAACATAAGTGCTTCACAACACAGCTTATGATAGAGGAGTTGAACAGAGGATAACAACACTGAGGATGGAAGAAAACATGTTGCGCAGAGTGGTTTGACAAAACACTAAAAGGTGCTTGTGATCATTGCAAATTTGTGATGCATTTGCGAAAAAAAATGTTATTGAAAAATAGCTTAAATATATGCATGAATGAAGCCAATCGCGAAAATGACTGACTGCTTCTCAAACGGATTAAAAATCAAATGAAATGTGTTTACGTTCGATGGAAAATTTCGGCTGAGTGGAAATTTTGTCAGCAACAACAGCCACAACGACGATAACAATAACATTAGAGTGTCTGAATTAATGGATGCACGGAAGGATGGATGGACGAACGCAAGGGCACAGAGGAATTCTATTCATGGAATTAGTGTTTAAAAAAGCAGCAGAATCAATAACTTATAAGTGCTTCATGACATGCTTGACCTATCAACAAGGGCATGAACTATCAACAACGCCAATCTGCTTGCTGTCTAGCAAGGACTGTTAGCGAGACATTTACGGATTATTGTGAAATCAATATGTGCACAAAATTAAAAATCCGAGTGTATAAATGCGCCGTCGCACACATCATTCAGTATCTCCATTAAGGTTTAGATAAAAGCAATGATAATGTTGAGTTTGTGGATATCATAAACCACAATATCCCTGACCTAAGACAAAATTCCAAGACTACTGCAGATCGCCAAATATAATTAAGCTAGCAGTCAGTGAATGTGTTTGTGTATGCAATTTTAGGCGATTTTCACTTGAACTGTCACAAAAATGGGACAAAAAACACGGGGATGCGTTCAGCGACAGGACCCGCGAGGGTGATCGTTAGGTCGCAGGAAACAACGAAAATTGCGGTGAGTGAATCTGAGCTGAACGTGAACCATGAAACCGGAATTATATTCATTGGGAGAATCATTGTGGAATTAGTGCTCAACTTACGATTAGTAGTAGTGCCATACTGTGGCCGTTTTGTTTTGCCTATGGAATATGTTCAAAATCGCATCTAAATATATGTAAATTCGAATGCGAACAGGTTGCCTAATTCAGATAAAGTAATTGAATTTATCAGACTGTGTGATAGATTTGATAAAAGTCATTCGCGAAGATTCAGGTTGCTTAAACCGATGCGGACGTTCCAAATTATGACCGCAAATTCTTGAGCGATTAGAGCTCACTATCTAGGAAATAGATAGATTACAACAACACATATAAAAACGATAACAATGATAATATTGAGGCAAACGGTCTAGCTTACGGCTTCACGGCTCGATTGGCACTCATCATGCTATAGCTCTATTAATTTGCTTATAACGCTGTCAGAGGTGAACGGTTCATTTTGGCTTCATGATTGTGGTACAGGGAGTGATAACAATAATAATGATTGCAATACAGTGATCATGATTTGGACTGAACGCTTCGCAGTCTGTTTACTTAAATAATCTGAAGGCTTCAGTTGCAGTGAACTTGCGTGCATGCATGATTTCGTGCCGTGGAACACCTCGTGAATCGCTCGTGTTACACACATATGAGACAATAATATGTATGGAATAGTACACATACATCGAATATTCATGTTACCGGATAAAAAACATGACAACATGAAGTTGAGAATATTCACTCGCCATGAAAGTGCTTGTCACGCTTCAGAACTACTAAACCATTCAACAACAACAGATGGATGGATTCAAGGACAACATAGACTCATTGAGCAATTATGAAAGGTTGAGAGAGTGTTTGAGAAATAAACCTATATATAGGTGCTGTTGATGAAAAATCGTCGCTCGCAGGAAAAATCGAATATGTTTTCATGCTTCGTGGCAGCATGCTATGCGCACTGAATTCAATAGCAGCTGGAAGGCCAACCCGTCCAGTGAACGTGTTTATATATCCATTTACCTATTTGAAAGGATGTATAGGTAGATGGATATGTTGTCTTGTGGTACATTTATATAAGTTCCGTGCTCACTGTTAAAACGCACCTATATCAGCTTTCCATGGAACTTCTATAAACCGACGTAAACAATGACCAATATCATAATCGGATTCGGAAAGTGAAGGAGTTGATATGATCAATAACTTAAGATGTTTAGGTGTATGAAGGTGTAATTGTAACGAAGTAATAAAGAGGGATCGTAGAGCAGTCATAGTCTTGGGAGTCTATTTAACGCAGTCCATCAAGTGCTTCGAGTGCGAAAGATATTAAGACGACCGGCTGGCACCCTTCATAAGCATAAAATTTGCCCATCACGGCACATGGAGAGCATCGTGGACACCCAGCATCCAATTGTTGAGATTTTTGTTCGAAATCTTAGAATTCCATTCATGAGTCCAGACACAAATTACGCATAATCATATGATAGACGACGGAACGTGGAGGAAGCGTTTGTTGGTGTTTATGTGCTTTTATCAAATGTATTCGCCTCATGAATATGGCGAATATGCGAAAAATGAATCGCAATCAAGTGATTTTTTTCATATCTCACAGATCACATGCGGTACAAATCGTATGATGGGACATGTTGTTAGCAGTAGACGCATATGTAATCCTTCTCAAAAACAGTCTGGAAGCTGTCAAAAACACGGATGACGTCCGATGTTCGTTTGGCGAATAATAGATGGCAAAATAACTTTTTGTTCGGCGAAGGCTCATCGGTGAAACGAAAACACTCTCGAGAAAACACAGAAAAATTCCGATGGCTATGATATGTTCATCAAAGAGCAGAATGCTTCTCATATTAAATGATAAGTGAGTGAAAGTGAAACCGTGAAAATATTCCATTCTGACGGTGTCAGCATTTTTGCCGGGATGAAACAAGTTATTCAGATATGGAGAATGTTTTCAACTCCTAATAAAAAACATGCAGAAGATAAAACAAACTGCATATAAATCTAAGATTTGCTCAGCTCGGAAAGGGAATCCATCCTGAAGTGCTGAAAGTTTTTGAAAGTGACTCACGAAGATAAAACTCGCAATCAGTTATTCGTTCAGATCAATTACATTTCACGATGATATAATTATGTAAAATAATGCTCCTTCATACTGGCAACAAGCTATTGATGTTATCTAATATTCTGAACTCTGATCCATTTGTAGGCAGCAGAATGTCATTCTGAAAATTGAGCATAGCTAAATTCGGGTTCAGATAAGGAAACGAAACAGTGACATTAGCCACGAGGTACCCAACGGCCCTGTCGACCTTTTTAGATGAGGTGCTGAATGTGTTACGCAATCGTCATCCGAACGAATGCTTCTTGATGCTTCCGCCTAATGTAATCATTCGACTCAAAAGCGAACCAAATCATCTGAACACGTCGCAATAAACGACGATAAAATATATTCGATGAATAAATGGATAATAAACGAAAGATTAATAGCTAGATCACTCATCGAAACTTTAATTGAATATTTCGATGGCACTCAAAACTAACTCACGTAGAAATTCAGTCCAGTTAAGGGATGCATGGAAAATAGATTTAGAGGTGTTAATTAGGAGAATAATGCATGAGAATACGAGAAGCAGTGATAATAAAAATAAAATTATAACAATGACAACTATAATACTGATGGTACCTTAAATGACTAAAAGTCATGCGTAAGGGAGTGACTCGCGAGTAGAATTCCAATTCGGGTTATGAGTAGAATTGGAATAAATTTGCAGATAGCGAATTACAATCAGATGATTATATTCATTCCAACAGCTTTGCTTTTTGATTTTTCCCATGTTTTAAGAGAAGATAAACTCAGAGAAATGACTAAGAGTTTAACACGATGACAGATGAGAAATCATAGTGAATACTGCTTCATGTTGCAATTTTGCAGGCATACATTTCATGATATTTTTATGATTCATATTCGACACTAAGGCGATACCGCATTCCGTATAAACCTTATTTTTAACAATGACATTCACTCCGGGTTGATTTCTATTTCTATTTCTCACGTTAACAAAACTTGTGATCTGGTAAAGAAGGTCATGCTCAAGAAAGATGATATTTATTCAATGCATGATATGTTGAGTACAATACTAACATACGTCACTACATGATCATAAATTGTGAAAAAGACGTCATTTTACAGTCTGAAGCATGTCCAGCATTGAATCTTCGATATTTAATGAAAGTGATATGAAAAAACTGGACTTTTCATAATAATCAGGTCGAACTGAAATGGAGAATCATGATAAAGGACTTCGTAGATATTAGCTAGTGTCAACTTATCGTTTGTCGACTGGTTTTATTCACAGTGATGAGTTCACTTCCCTAGTGCAATGAGAACTGAATAGAGCATAACCGAATAAACAATAATATGATATTGGAAGATTCAGAGGGATTGCTCGTAGACGGTTGAAATCTGTACGCATTTCTCGGTTTCTTACCTGGACCATTCATAACAGATGAAAACAATGATAAGATAAAGGAATCATGATAAGTCATCATAAATCAATAAAAATGATGGCTGTGAAGTCGCTGTTATTCCAGCTATGGCTGAGTACACGTTGAGCACGCTCTTTGGCTGAGTATACTTCTTCGTGACTATTAACTCATGATTAGACGCAACCTCACTTCTAAATCAAATACCAAACTCAAATCCATTACTGCTTCAACTGGCCTCGTTCACTGCCCACAACGGATAAATATCACCTAAGAAAGAAGACGCTACCCATAGCTATGAAGGAATAAAATCATTCGTTTGCACTGCACTACGCGATGATACTTCTTCGTAATCAAACATGCCCATCCATGGCCGTTCATTATTTAAAGCATGAGAAAAGTGCACTAATAATGAATATAAGAGACGATATCGCGTGACATTCCTAAGCTGAGAACTCCATGTCTTGTTGAAAACATCAATGAACTCAGTGAAGGAACAAACTGTTTATTATAGTTCTTCAATATCCACCTAGAACGATAGTGTAACGACTGTACGCACTTGTCGTTAATCTTTTAATCTCAAACTTGGGTAATTAAACCATAGCCATAGCATTCATAGAAAAATATAATCGATAATGATAACGACGTAAACAACAACATTCATAATGAGGACAGTGTTATACTAACAGTAATAATAACATTATTAATGATAACAACACCTCGCGATAATATCTCTTAAATTCAAAATTTCCAATTACTTATTACTGATTTCGAATTAATCTTAACTGTTATCAATATTGTGACCTTAACTATGAATATCATCAGTCATCTTAACCACTAGTAACAAATACAACCCAACCACCAGTAACACGGCTTACAATAATCCACAACGACACAGACAAACCGTACAGAACAAGAAATGTGGGATGAATGATTCGCCACTCTCACTTTCGATATTCACACTCTCATGCTGCTCCTATTCGTTTCCATTAATAATCCTTATGATGGCTTATATCCGATGCCCTTCTTATCGCATTTCCTATCTTGCCTTTGTTCAGTCTCCTTATGGTAACTTTGTAAATTCATGAATCATTTTCTTTTCGTATTTTGAACTCTTCTCCTTTTCGTGATTATCTAATCACGACAGATAGCCTATTTTAGCAAATTAGTTCTTATTATAGTTCTTTTACGCACTTTTAGGCACGTGCGCTTTTACAATGTCTTTCATTGATTGCGCTTAATGCGATATTTCCGATTTTGCTCCGCGCCATTTCCTTGAATTTCATTTCAGTTTCTTATCGAAAATGATGGAAAGAAAAACTGCACACTGATTGCTTATTGTGATTTGCTTATCGGCCAATAAAGCGAAGAAATTTATTTCGATTCATTTTATTATTTCGATGAAGGCTATTAATTAGGATCGGGCGCATTGATTATAATTTCAAGCTTGCAAAAAAAACTGTTTAAGCAACTACATTCAACTTCAGCGATAATTAAAAAGGATAAATTGAGAAGGCAATTTGAGTGGTGCATTTACTGCGCGCAACACCGCACGAGCACTATTGGTTATCATGTTTTTTGATCGTCACACTAGAATAGAGTAAAACATGAAGAGGCGATCGCCTTAAAGGGCATCGCATGGACGTGAATTTGCAAAGGAAAATCGACCCAAGTAGTCTAGTTGGTTGAAATATATTTATTTCAACATAATATATCCACATAATATCCACATAATCAGGTGCTAGCACTGAAGACTTCATAGTCCTGAAAGAGAATCAGCCTTTAAATGGGATGTTACTTGGAGTTCTTAAAGTGCATTCAGAGTCTGAAAATTTACTGAATTTCAATAGAATTCATTCACACATTCAAAACAACACACTGAAAATCGATAGGTTTTTGATGCATCTAGCGAAGCTTTTTGGATTGTTTTTGTCGGAATAATGTCTTTTTCAGTTGCTGCTGATTGTGAGCAGTTCCGATGAGATGAGAGCAAAGTTAAGCGCTCAGCAAGATGTCGAAAAATAATGCTATAAGATCAATAGGTTTAGAGCAGAAATATGAATATTTCTGAACGTGAGTGGAACATCGCTAAACTTGCCGACTACAAATCAACACCTTATGTAACTTTGAAATACTGCTCAGCTCATCTACGCAAAGAAATTTTTCTCAGTTCATTCAACGTGTTGACTTCAGTCGAACAGCTGAACTTGACAGGAAGCAGTGCTAAAAATGGAATTTCAATAGAGCTGGAATTTGTCGGTTGTTAGAATCTAGCGTATAATTACCACTGATGATAGATTTTTCAACTGCAACGAATGAAGTTTGAAAGAAGATATTTACACTGCGAAATTTTGGTCTTTCCTGTTCAACGTTACGCAAAGAGATGTTCAGCGCGTACTTTTTTCCTTGGTCAAATTAGATCTGCTATGAGACAATTCGCAGTTTTGGATGTAAAATCTGTAATATCACAAGCACTCTATTCACCATGATATCTGTTTGCTTAGTTTGAAACATATTCATGAAAGAAATATTTCTAAATCCTAACTGATAATATTTTGACAAGTTTGCCAACTTGTCGAATATGCTTGTGCTCATCTAGTCAAACAACTGCAGAAAACGGCAGAAAATCGAAATGTTCCGATGAAAATGTGTACTTTACACTGTAAACATGCGTGTCTCATTTCTATTTGTATTCAATTCAACAGTCACGATGAATGAAAGATGTATATAAAGAATATTTATCTTGTTAGCCATAAAATCATCATAAGAGCTTAGTGGTATTGGGAGCGAATGGGCATGATATAATTTCCAAATTCTAGATTTGATTCGCTTGAAAATGTTTCTATTCTCGTGGCTTCGCTATGAATAATTGTCTCGTTGTCAGCATACAACCAATAGTACAGTTTGAAAAATATTTCCTATGATAGCGGCACATATTTTGGCTATTGTAACTGCTGGTATTGTGACTCACTATTATAATTTTTATCAGTTGCACTGTTATTGATAGCTTCATCACGGCTGTTGTTTTGTCGTGATTAGGACCAACACGACCAATTTATGCTGCACATTACGCACTGGATTCGTTCACTGCAATGTTCTCCTTGAACAGACAGATTTCCTTATGGTAGCACTGTTTATTATTATTTCGCAAAGTGTACTTTGGAAGGGTGGGCAGGGCGCATGAACCTATTTTACTTCAACTGATGAAAGAAGTTATGGTATGTGTGCTTCATAGGGATAAAAAAATCTACAGGATATGCTGGTCATTAAAATCAACAGATCAACCATCGGATCTCGTTTTAATCACTGACTCTTTCGGGTCTTTCGCAACACATCAGCCAGGTCAAAATTGGAAACACATGGTAGATTGTACTTCGAACACATTGCCTCGTATGCATGCTTGTGGCCGACCTACTGAACATAGTACTACGGAGACTATCACACGCATGAACGTCATGTGCATGAAATATTTGATGAAAAAGGGTTGCATTCATGCATGCACACAGCTACAAATGAACTTATTAGAACAATGAGAATATTTTACGCTAACGAATCGAATATAATGAGAACAATCAGATAATTTGGAAAAACGTTATTCGTGTAATGGCCTTCATTTCATATTCGTTTCAAATTTTCTGAACAATACCACACTAAATTCTCATTAGTGTCTTATTATGAATATTCAACAACGAAATTTTTGTTTGTTTCACCAACTGATACGATTCAGTGTATTGTTTTCATGATTAGTTGAATGGACGTGAACAATGGAAAAAAAAACTTGAAAAATCGCAAAATCGGCAAAAAAATGAATGTGTGATGAATTATGAACAAGAAAAATAAGGAATAGCAGAAAATTTTTAAAAGTCCTTTCCAATCGTAAACAACACACAGACTCGCAAATTGAAATGCGCCAATACACTCGTGAGCTAATGTCGTTAGCACTCTTGTTATTCTCTAATTCATCTGAAAACAATTCCATCGATTCTGAACAATCTTTATTTCGCCTACACATAAACAAGCGTCATGCAGCTAGGAACATTGAATCATGAATTATATTCTCAAATAGACCAACAAATCAGAGAATGGTATTTTTTCTAGCGAAAACAAACGAAATACGGAGGAAAAATATGAATTCTGCTGAATGGGACAATGTTGACGTTCGAGCACAACAAGAATAACGACAATGCCAATGAGATGTTCGGTAATAAGACCTCGAAAAATCAGAGGATATTTATGCTGTTCATTATCTGGATAATGATAAATTCTTGAGGCGACTTTTTTCGTCGTTTTTTGGATTTGAAGTTTCTTTTGGTTGGACGATTTTGAGCCGCATGATTTGACGTGATCCTAAGCGGATGGCTATTCGTAGTCTCAGATAGTAAGGGAATTCTGATTTTTGATTTGTTCAAAGAAAGAAGCTTCCGTGTGAATGCACACACATTCAGTAGTAAAATTCCTTTTAGATGAACGATTTTTATGCGATCATCGTCAGTAGAGAGTGAATTTTATTGTTCACATCTGACAAGATTTTTTACAAGTATTCGCAACAATTTTGCTTAAGCGAACACATGAAGACAATCAAACTTACGATGTAGTAAATGTAAGTAAGTAGATGAAAGTTGGGCTAACTGAACCACCGTGCGTGATCCTGAACGATTATCATCTCAAAATATCTCGCTGTGAGCTGGCGACGATGCACCGAATTTCAATTATTTGGATATTCTTTTATTCTAAATATGAAATGCTGGCATCAGGATTTCCGAGACATTTAAATCGAACACAAGAATATTTCTCTCCAAAATAATATTCGAAAACAACACTGAAAATAACAATCGACTCGGTTTGATCGTGTTTTGTTCATGGTTTGGCTAGACCATCAATTACTTGCTTCGCTGAACTAGCCGAATATGCGTAAAAGTGCATGAAAACAAGAATTTGTTAAGAGATAAGCTTGCTTTTTGGATGATTGTTGATTCAGCGTTTGCGTGTGCATTCCATTGATTGTTTTTTTTCTTCGTTGCTTTCTGTTGACGAACTCAGTTGACTTAAACAGAAAATAGTGCGTAAAGAAATCAGCAAAGAAAGACAGCAGCAAAACGGCAAAAACAACATTTTTATGTTTGTTTGTCAATGAGTGCACATTCCAATTAGCTGGCATTTTTACTCTCCTCCTCTTTGACATTAGTCTAAAATTTTTCCGATGTATTCATTCTGATTACTGACGATACGGTTGAGAGCGACCAAATCAATGATAATGTTCTTAATGAAGATGATACTGACGAAACTGATGGAAACAATGATAATTTAATATAAGCGGTAAAATTGCTGCAATCACAAGTAGCAATAATTGTATTTAAAGATAGGCGAACAAGCTGACAATGATAATCGCAATGATAATGTCAATAAGACTACTAATGATTCTAGTAATGATAACGATGCAAGTAATTAGACCAACATTAAACAGGATTGCAAGATAACCACACAAGAAATTCGCTTTATAATATTCTTGAACAAGATTATTGGCTATCATCACAGCTAAAGTAATACCATAAAATAACGGAACTGATATCATTGCATCCCACAGCTATTATACTGCTGTTCTTACTACTTTAATTTCATTCCAGCAATTTCCAATGAAAAGTGCATACCATATCAAACACCTTCATGTCACATGAAATGAGTAATTACGTTGAATCACTGCTGTGCTATGTTAAGGCCAGCCGAGTGACTATAGTTTTATTATGACTGCGATTATCAATAGTATCATTAGCATTGTTTCGGCACTGTCGCTGTTATTATTTGCATGTTTATCACAATCACTGTTATTCCAACCAACAATAGCGTCAATACTATCGCTACTCTCATTGATTATCGTAACATTCATTATTATCATTAGTGGTAAAAGTCTGCTATTATTATAAATAGAACATTTTTTGAAGTAATCGAAGATGTACTGGATTTGCATGTTTTTGTTTGGCTTGTTTTCATCGGGAGTTGATTGAACATTGTGCATAAGCATGCATAATGGTATGTTTACGCAGTCGGTGCTCTCATGGATGATCTAATGCTTGTGTTTAATTTCGTGCTTATATTGTGTGATGATGCTGCACTTTTGATGATTCAGACGACTGACATCCTAAAAACAACATTGAGTGGTACCAACGAGCAAACAATCCCTTCCCTAAGCGAAGAGTGTGAATGGATGAATGAATGCAAATGCAAACGGATTGGAAAAAATATGAAATGATTTAATGTGAGATGCAAAATAGCAAACGCAATAATGACAATAACTAACGAACTGAAAGAGTAATAAAATAGTTGGGCAAACGAAGTTTGTATGAAATATTAAGCGTAAATATTAGGGGACAAGGATGAGATTGAACTAAGATGTGGATCGGGCTTGAGAGATTCATAAGCAATTAGTTGATCTACAGATACAAGTAAAATACCCAGTTTGATCTGTAACTGTAGATATTGTGACCCCACTCATCTGGGTCGCTCACTCAATAATTATTGTGATTGAATAAGCAAACAGCGCAACAAGCAATCAGAGAATAGTGAATGAATTGAGTGGAAATAAAAAGCTTATGTTTGCGTTAGCTTTTTCCAGAAAATTTAAGAGGGTCATCCCTCCCAAGTTCTGAAAAACAGTTGCCATAACTTCCTGCCAAAATTTCTCATTCTCGACCTTGAATGAGCCCGCTGATCACCCTGGAAGCCACTGTTTTGATTGTATTTTGCTTCCGGAGTCTTACATGTAGATCCAGTTTTTGGTATCTGTTACCTTCTCTTGCATGGAATTCATTTCGATATTCCCTGTTTTGCTCAGAATGCTGAAGACCACATCAGCTAACTGATTACGTTGATCGACGCACAACGCTTGCGGCACCTATCCAGATTGAATCTTCCTAAACTCTTGCCTTCCTATGAAGCCTTCCTCATTCAGATATGTTTGTGCTGAACCATGCGAGATCCCAACTAAATTAGCTGTTTTCTCCGCTGATTCACTACGGTCTTCGTCCATCAGTGCGATCCACTAATAAATGAATGTTTTCTAAAGAACCTCTTCCCCACAATCCTTTTGCAGTGCATCAGTGACTTCAGTTGTTTTCCATCCGAACTACAACCGAAGGTTTCAAATTGGCCCGGGTCTTGGAGTCGATATTTCCATATCGACAAAATTATGCTAACTTTAAATCCCCTCCATAAATACACAATTTAAAATATGAGCAAGAGCTGTCGCAAGCAACTTCGTTGTCACCTTAAAACATCTGTAAAACAGTTGATTGCATAGCGTTCTGTAGTACATAAATCACGGTACTTTTTCGCAAAATCCCATGAGTCAATGCAACAAACGTATGTAAAGTTACTCTTGCATAAACACCACTAACAACAACGAAGATGACAATAATAACAATACCAATAAACCGAATGAAATAACTTTCTGCCCTGAATATGGAACGAGTGTTCATGGAATGGATGTATAAATAAGAAATATGTGTTTTGATGAGTTGTTTTCAAGATATTTTCAGATGTGTTCAGCTGTGGGATTAGGACAATAATATTGAATAATAATGCTGCATATATTTTAGCTGTTTCGTCGTGCTCAGTCCTGTCTATCCCATTCGTTCCTTACATTAGTTCAACGAAAATATCCGATTAACATCAAATAATCCAATCCAAACAACCGACCAACACTTTAGATTTTAGATTCAATATTGTTGTTGCTGTCGTCAACAGCTTCAGTCTCACTGCTCTGAATAGTCAGCATGGAATGGTAGATGTATTTGTTTGTAACTGCTGTGCACCTAACGGCTGCACCCGCAATTACAATGGAAACGAAATTACGCGAACGAACGATATGACAACAACAATCATAAACATCCAATTGCTTGCATCACAATCGACATTTTCCCCGCAGTTCCATTGAATCAACTGATTTTTACGCATGTCCTCATTTCCGATACAAATCGCTTGTGGCTACCTCTGATATCGCGCTGAACGAGGACTACGCTCTGAGTTCAAAATTGGGAGAGAACAAGTACCCTTATTAAGATGTTATTGGCTGTAGCAGTAGGGAAAATGCGCAAGAGCTAACATAAAGAAAAAATTAGTTTAAGGTGACATGTGTCTAAAAGGGCGTCTGATATCATGGAGTAAATATGTCTGCTCGATCATCAGGCCACATAAAGCGCAGATTACAAATAGCTATTGATCGCTATTGATAACTAAGATGGCTAAAATCCATTTCGGCTATTCTCATTATCGCTTCCAGCAAACAGGCAATTCGCTTCGTTCCATTGTAGTAAACAATTCCTAGACACATCCTACTTATTATCGAAAGAATGCCCTCTAAAAGCACTTATCTTTCATTTGTGAATAATGCATGAAAATATTCATCATATAGCCATCAACTGAAACAGCATCAACAAATCAACGATCTTTCGCGGTACTTGATGACAGCGGAAGATTTGTATGAGTCTCTACGAGTAGAAAGATGAAATGAGATGAATTGAACTGCTGATTGCAAATGTTTGTACTTTCATAAAACATCCTGTAATGTTCGTAATATCACGAGGCTTACAAGGCTCATTGTCGTTATTGTTGCTGCTTTGATTGTAGCTGTCATTGTTAATCAGTGATATTTTCATTCTAAGCAAAAATCCGATCAGATATAGCCAAATATTGTATAAGAAAAGTTTGCCCATAATCTCAAATGTTCTGATCTTTGCTGTCAGATATATACCTTGTTTATCGCTAAAAGATAGACTTACATTTATAATAATCAGATACAATAAAATATGCCAGTCAAATGATATGCACGTGTAGCGATGTTTTATTTCCGTTCGAAGTTTCTTTGAATACTCGTCTGCATTCGTCTGTCAAACCTCTTAGATTCGCTCAGTCATTAATAGTAATATAATAGGACAGATGAATGATAACAACTGGACTGATAATGATCCAACGTAGGAGGGGGAGTTGCAGTCTTGTGCTCTTTGGCTGTAACCAGTGAACTTTCACAGCGCATTTACTGCAGGAAATGCGATGCAATTACGTTTGTTTGTGTTTTGCAGAAACATTTCATCAAATTTTATGTTGCATCTCGAAAATATTTTTATGAGGGCTGACGAATGGTGAGTAGTTGAACTGATGGTGAAAATTGAGAACGCAACTGCTTCGTATCTTATTTTTATGAGCCAGAAAGTTTTAAGGTACCGCCTTGAACACTATTAACATTCAAAACAACGAGAAAATCAACGAGCAAACAAGCAGAAAAACTGATTGTTGATTCAACACAGTTGAACTTCGCTATTTGAGCTGTGCTAAAGTACAGCTGAACATCGATAGCTGAGATGTTGAAATTTACGCGAAAACGCCACTAACTCCGCAACATGTTACTGCTTCATGTGGTTACAATGAAACCGAACTCATCAAGTTAAAAAGTCCAAATGTTGCATCTGAACAATATGACAGTCATAGAATTTCGCTGAGAAGAGTGTCACTATCAGAGCATATTCGTCAAGCATGATCCAACGCTTGCAGGCGGGTTCGTTTTTTTTTTTCAGAATACGATTCTGGACTAGAAATGAATGAATTGCCATCATCGGAGATATGAAAAACTTGATCAGCAATTCATGACTTCTGTTGAAGTGTCTCCGCTAAACGTTGAAAGCCAATAACAATGAATATAAACGATAACAAATGTACTCCTCATTCAATTTTTTCGCAGTAACGAAACGTCATTATTAAGCAAAAATTGAAAAAACTATTACTCTCACAAGCTTAAGTGTAAAAGAAATAGAAAACTGAAGGCAAATTCCTGTTTTTTCACAACCTCATTGAGTTTTTTCAACAAGAAAACAACCTCGAAGACTTCTAAAGATGAAAATGATCGAACGAAACAAAGCGAATGGATAAAAGCGTCACAACAACAGATCCATCAGCGAGTTGATAAGTTTATGTAAACTCGGTGTAAAGAGGATATGAGCACAAAGTGATATTATTGGTTTGTTGAGAATATAAGAGTAGTAATAAACATAACAGTGCAAAAGTACATGAATAACAAATAAGATTCATTGATCCGACTCTGATTTATCGATGTGATGTGCTCGATGGACTGTTGCAGTAAACTTTTTCTTGCAAACAATAGCAAGAGGAGAATTGCGTTTTTGCAGAAAAGAAATTCCTCATAACAGTTCAACAAATGATTTGAACGAATCTTAGAATGTGATGTGCAAACAAATTTGTTTTGGGAGTAAACTCTTTATCCAATTTCACGTATGTATGTGTCGGCAATGAGCTGTTTCTGGTGAACTGAAAACTTGGATATATTCCGGTCTCTCAGAAACCGGAAGCCAGAGGAATGTAAGTGGGAAGCTGGAGAAGTTGTACTGATGAGGAGATTTTTTAAGACCAAAGAAAAAGCATACGCGATTCAGCGCGAAAAAGTTAGCGACGGCACAAGATGACAATTTTGCTTACAATCAGTCATTCAAGATTCGGATGTGAACCAGTCCATACGATTTTATCCCATTTCAATGAGATTTTCGTCAGATTCGTGTGGGATATTATCTGCGTGATAGTTATGCAGGAATGTGATTGGAAAGCTCTTCTCTCAATGAGCATTAAATGATCAACTGAAATTGATCTACATTTGTCACTCAATCGTTTGTACTGATAATACAATACAAATCCTTTATATGAACAGCCATCTTATAAGTAAACAATCTGCTGATATAGCGGAACAAAATAATTACATTTTAACTGACTATAGTTGGGTACACTGAGTTGTTTTGATGCAACAATTGCATCGGTAATACTTTAGTCATCTTTAGAATGATGGATTGCAATGGATAACGACAATAATAAGGATAACGATAAACTACGACGATGGTAACGGTACCATTGAATGACATGATGAAGTGAATCTTCACAAGGGCACATAGAACGTAAAAATAATGGGACCAAATGGATATAAACACCTCGACCACAAAACACAACATCATAAACAGACAACGGCTAATTCCCTTACCTTCTCTATTATCTTATGTTACGTATGAGAGCCAAAAGATTTTTTCCATTTCCAGCGATCAGAATTCGGAACGCAGCGATCGATTTTCGTTGGTGACCGCCTCAAATCTGTCCTGGATTATCCAGCTTAAGCACAACATAAATATGCTGGTGGTGGTTGGTGGCAACTAATTCAGCTATATGGATGGACTTTTTATGAGGTATGGTATCTGTGATACTGAAATTATTCGGACTATTCGATTGACTATTATTACTATTTCCATGTCCATTATAACGGTTACTATTGTTTTTGTTATTCCCATTTCACAACAACTGCAAATAGACAAGTGCAATGGGATAACGGCCGTGTTCATCGAATAACAACTGCAAACGAATTGGGAAGGGCAAACCAACAAGGCGAAACTGAACAACTAGCAGCGCGATAGCCATAGCAAGGCCAATAGCAATGCTAATGGTGTCATACGATGTATAATAATAACAATAATAAAATTAACTGTTTATTAGTAGAATAATGAAAGCATGAAAAATAACGACGATATTAATAGCAAAGATATACGGCAGTGGATATGACATATACTCAAATTATCGCGATTACTAATGGCGACTGTACTCTGCGCAAAATCAACAGATGAGCTGCAAAAGTAATGCTATCGTAGCCAGACAAATCCATGGTTTCACATTCATACTGATCAAAACAAAAAAAAGGTCGATAGAAAAACATGATCAACCAAAAATTTGCATTCAGAAACATGTCAGTGGAAAATATGAACGGATATTCTCTCGTTTTCTTATTTCTTGCTGATATTTCCATACAACCGACCTGTGGGCTCTTTGAAAGCTTCATTAGAAAGGAGTATTCTGCATGAAACTGATTAAGACTAGCAAAACGATAAAAATAGCCTCAATCCTTATCCTGACAGTTGTTTCGTTTAGCGTTTCCGTTATAGTTGATTCTTGTGATCTCTTTTACGTAAGTTCAAATCTGACTCTAACCGATAGTGAAATGAAAGAATGTCGAGTCACTGCAGCTGAGAGGGCTCCTCGTCGATATTATGTTTTGTTTTTCGTGTCCTTACACTTCGAGAAATGCTGCAGAAATCAGATCAGATCGGTTTCATTTTCTTACGAGCAGTAGTAAAAATAGTATGTTTTGGTAGGAATGTACTTGTTCCATCCACTACGCTTATTTACTCGAAAAATGCAATGTGATCATAAATGCTCTAAAACACACAGCTATTTAAGAAATCCACTTATGACTTCGCAGAGAACACAACAAACAAATGAGCATAATACGTGTTGAACCAAAAATTATTTCTTTCGTTTCATTTGCTTTCGTTAGTAAAGGTTATAGTTGTAGTGGAACATCAAGAAGGAAAACGTAGTAAACTGTTAAGAATACGAAGCGATTTGTTGCTTTATTGTTATTGTTTTGCACAAATAATCTTTTCGTGTTGTCAGCCGATGATATCATCAGCGAAATTTTATTATCTACGAATGTGCATTTAGCATTTGCTTGCAAAATAAAGCAGCTCATCCATTAGCCTGCTCTGAGAGAGTGATGGATGCATTTGCCCGTAACATACATATCCAAACAGCTATTCATCGTCATTATCCTATTCTAATTACCATTACCGTTGTTTTTATTATTATTGATGTGATAAAATATTAGATCAGTTCAAGTCATTATTTCAGTATATTTGACATCGGTAACTAATCGTTAGCTTGAAAGATAGGCTGAAAGGAACGCATTGAATGAGGCGATGACAAAATCAACACAATATCGCCTCCCTAAAAACTCACTGTCAGCAATTTTGTAAATTCATCAATTTACAGAGCAAAACAGCTCAGCAAAGTAAATACACTCCTCACGATAACATTGAAAACATGATCATAATGGTAACCATTGTTGCTATCGTGAACCACTCAATGACATTATACAGAACTGAAGCATTGAATTGATGTTTTACACAAATTATCCGATCATGTTATGCAATCAAAT
Source organism: Anisakis pegreffii (assembly GCA_035041965.1). Taxonomy (NCBI): domain Eukaryota; kingdom Metazoa; phylum Nematoda; class Chromadorea; order Rhabditida; family Anisakidae; genus Anisakis; species Anisakis pegreffii. Next base: position 18,266 of record JAPYMA010000396.1, read on the forward strand.
AAAATCACACTCAAATGAAATAACTGTGGACATAGAGAATCCACATTACGCTCGTACAAATTATTGTTATTATTACAATTCTGCGAATGAAGCGATTTTTAAAAGTTGCAGCAACGAATCCTTTCTAATTAACTCGGATACTGTTTCTTACCAAACTGGCAGTATTTACTTAATGGCTATAAGTTTTGCACAGAATTCATACAGTACTAGCTTTGTTACATCCTTTCGATCGGTTCAGCATACGAGTACTTAATGTTTGATCATGTCAACACTTCAAATCGAACGTCCGTTTACCTTCCAGCATTCACCTAACAGCTGAATCTGGTAACCTGCAAACTAGGAAAAACAGAAGGTTTGGTCGATTAAAATGTTTGGTAAATTCAGAAGTGGGCTTGAAATTTATTCGGATGCAGAGTATCCTCACAGAGTATTTACATAAATTATTTGCTTTGAAAACAGTTGTGTGGAATATAACAATCGTAATTATGCGTGATAATTAAAATTTTTTATGAAACTTTTTAAAAATGAAGCTGGGGAGAATGAAGTTGAATCAGCTTCACGAAGGCAGGGATATTTGTATCAACATTGCAGGATGGAGTGATGAGAGATCAAATTGTATTTGGATGTACTATTGCTCAAGAATATTCCAAAACTTGTTAAACTTCAGAAAACGAAAGAATATAATCGAATGACGATTTCCGTTTCAGTTTATTCAAAAGTTCTTATCTCTATAAATATATGCACCAAGAAATTCGGCAACTCATCCAACCACAAGAAACATCACATGCTTCATATACCAGCATGATTTGGTATCTCGTTTTACTCCGATCAAGAACCTTCAGCCACGAGTTTGAGTTATATAATAGGATGTGGTAGCAATGTCGAGACGTCAGCAAAACACCACAATATCAACGTCGCACTACCGTCCATGATCCTTTTCGAAAGCTTTCATCATGTATAATGGTATTATTAGATGAACGAAGATTGCTCAAGAAGTCTCGCTGAAGATGCTCAAAAGGATTGTCCAGCATTTAACCAATAAATCCGATGAAACATCAATGAGAAGGAGTCAGCCCAATTATTATAATCATCATACTATCTGATAAAATTGATCCTCCTATACCAATATAGCCTTTAACGAAATGAATAAACAAAATCCACTGATCAGCTTCTTCAAAACGTTAATGCTGGCTTCAAATCAGTTTCTCGCGTCTTCACCACGAGACTAGAACCATCCTGAACATCTGCCTCAGATTTATCTCTGTAACAAGATTCGAGAGTTAATACTTCTTAACCACTAGCAAACAGCACCTCAAAATATTCCGAAAATCGATTCAAACTAAGCGAAAAATTTCGCCACACCTGTTCAATTCTGACAACTTTAACTAACTTTTCATTCCTTCGATAAGTTTTTGCCCCAAAGTAACACAATTAGTATGGATTACTAAGCTGAGTAGATATAAAAATTTAGACATTTCAGGGATGTGAAAGATACCAGCAAACTTCGGTTCTAAAGCACCTCTTGAATCACGATTCATTTATTTCACAAACACAGAACTGACAACTATGAGTACAAATTTGAAGTTGATATTCTGTCAGTAACTCTACTCAACACTCAAGCATACATATTTGATGATTTTTCATCTTCTATTCCATTGAATAATCCTGAAAAGAGAAACAAATCAGCTAAAATGCGGGTCCACTGATTTAGACAAATTTAGACATTCAAGGGATGTGAAAAAAAAATTCCATCGGCGTTGACAGCATTATCAACGCCGATGGAAATTATGAAGGATTGACCAACTGGTAAGGAATAATTCAATTTTAAGCTTGCACAGCGTTCGATTCAGAATATTAATCAGTCTCCGAATGGTGCATGTGTTGCTGTAGGATAATACTGGTAATGCAGGATAATACTGATAATAATACATGGTTGCTCGAAATCTTCTGAGGATATTTTGTATTCTTCTGGGAGAGTTCCGTATGACTTAACGATAATATTGGCCTCTATTTCTAGGCATTTTATCGACAACATCTTTGAGTGCAGCAACAAAGATTTGAGCAATTGATTTCAAGCGAATGCATTGCATCGTTAAGGACACTGGTCAGATCATTTCGTTGTCAGCGATATCAAACCGAAAGTACCGAATCGTGTTTGATGGTGTCATTACCTGAACGATTAGGTTCGATTGTATCCATGCTTCCCCTTGCGAATTAGTTGAATATTATGGCATCATGTGATGAACAAGTTATATTCTAGTATGATTCTACCTGTTTGTTTGTGTTTCTTTTCGTTGTTAAAGAAAATAACATGTTTCTTCATGGTATTCGGGGCGTAATTGATTTCTTGTTGTGTTTAGGTGTTAACAATCGTTCAGGTACCGTGAAAAGAGTACTATCTATCAAATACAGTTTTATTTGATAGCATGATATAAAAAGACATGAAAGGAATGCGAAAAAGTCATCAAGAGAACGTTTTTTGCATATAACAGCCATGAGAGCGATCATAACAGCTCTGAAAAGAATGAGAGTCCATCTGAAACAGGTTGAATTGAACACCTCCTAGACAACATCGATTTATTCGTCAGATCTCACTTAACAATAATCGATTGTGATACATGGTACCACAAAGATCTACGATTCAGGAAACTATCAGATCCGATTCCAAGGATCCTTTGCCTAACTGCATCAGAGGTTTCGATGAAAGAAACGACTGCCCCAAGTTCTAACTTTATTGCAACAGTATCATTATTACAATGATAGTATTGTAATGAATACGACCATCACTATTACAAAATTTTTCATCAGCCGTGTATGAATAGAATCACCGTGTTTAACTTAAATGCATGAGTTACCCGTCCGATCATCTGAATCAGATTGAATTACTCCTTATATACTATTGAAAATTGTGAAAACGACTGAATTTTTTTGGTTAAAACGAACATGAGATGTGGTCTGTGCTGCCCATTTTGTTGGCTTAACCATTCGTATCATTTACAGTCGTTTGACATACTTCTCGTTTCGATCATCCATCACTTTATTATTAACGAGATATTATGATATACTTTCGAATGACGTGTTTGTAACTCTTCTGAGGAATAAGAATCTTATCTGATGAATTCTTTATGTGCACTGCGGAACCGAAGGCGTTTTCAAGGAATTTATTTCAATAATAATCATTGATATCAACTGCGACAAATAGCAGAATATGCATATAGTGCAATCATCTACAACAATGTACACAAAACAATGCAAATATTTACAAGCAAAGAATTTTCCAAACGGAAGTGTATTGCATATGAATGAATCATATTATATTCACTTTCCACACATTCATTCATCAAATGCGAGTAAAACTTCCATTATATACCTTTCAAAAGAAAATTTTATAGTTACATAACGAAATTTCGTAGTAAGAAAATTACATAGCCAATAGAAATCTTAAAAACAATTATACAACTAAGATTACCGGACAACAATCCCATTGCATTTCAGCGATCATTAAGTATCCACTTTGAATATTCGGTGGTCAACGCATCAAAAAGTTATCGCAATGAGCTCAGATACTAGTCATGCAATTAGTCCTCTAAATGGTGAACATGTTTGACTGTGACTGAATCGAATGAAAAATACTGGAAAAGTCGTCTACCTCAAGGACCTCAAGGAAAACGCAAACGATTGGAAGCGAAGATTTTACGCTGTTTCCAAGTGGAGTGTATCAGTTTGTAGCCCTGCAACGATAGTTGAGCAGGAAATATAAGCAGATGTCGCTTGGTAACCGAAAAAAATAGTGTATTAATGAAAAGTCGATGAAATCAAGATGCTTGCTTAGTTGTGTATGAAAAGACTACGTTTACAATTATGCCTATAAAACTGAGTAATATTCATGGCTCAACAATGCCTTCCTGCCTCGCTTCGCTGACTCGTTTTGTGCAACGCATTCACACCAGAATTTCAACGGAACAAACATTGTTATGTTGACGACTGAATGGAGTTTAGATTCTGAGGAGAATTACGAATAACAGTCAATTTGTTTTGATTGACTGAAGCAGCAAAATAATGAGAATGAGAAAAGCAGCAAAATAAAACGGAAAATTATAAAGAGGACTGAGAGCAGTAGGCAAAATGAGAATCAGCCATAGACAACAAAGATACACGATTGGGGAAGAGGTGTACAGTGCAACATGAAATGCTGACAAAGCTTCGGAATGAATAAAAGCCTTCTTCCTCTACTCTGTTCGTTTCTCTTTTCAGTCAGTAAGTTTCATTATGTCGCCATACTCTCAGAGCATTATTCCACTGATTACATTACATTTCAATAGCGCTATGCTAGTTTTCTATTGGTGTGCATCGTTCTATCGCTCCACTCGTATGTCTCCAACGAATCTCTTTACATTTATTGCCGTTGCAGTTGAATGTTCAGTGGAAATGCTTTTTGCAAAATGATTTATCATTAAGCGTTGACGATGTCTTTAGCAGGCGTTCTCGCCGAAAAACTTCTCTCTTGGAACATCGCAAACCATACCTACTATTTGGTTCGATAATGTTTTGAGCAATTGTTGAACATAAAACTAGAATGATTCGGCAGTAATTTTTTCCTTATCAGTTGCTTTGGTTCGCTTTCTATCACTTGTAAGTGATCTCTGCTTTTGCTTTAGAGAACAGTAAAGTTTCTCAATAAATATTGATACTGATAACAAATTTGTTGTCATTATTATTTAGTGATTGTGAATTCCACCTTGTGAATTCATTTGCAGATGCGTTTGTAAATGCTGTCAGTTTGCATATTTCTGTTTCGCAAATGATTTTGTTTGGGTATTTGTTTCGTATTCATAATAGGATCAAACCTTTTTGCTTTCAAAATCTCTCTTTGATAATACGGAATGGTCGTTGGTTTTATTCCGAGTGAATGTCATGTTGTTTATTCGACTGATTTAATCGGCGTATCTTGTGAATTATTGATGCAAAATAATCGATCATTTTTATAATCACGTTTAAGGTGATCGTTCGCTGAAATTGAGCAATTAACACTCAACAGTATGGGCTACAAGCTGACCTATTTCGCGATTCGAGGTCTGTTTACTGTTCTTTACGACGTTTCTAGTCTCATTTTTGCGGTTGCTTTCATGATTTGAATCATTCACATGGGTACTTTATATACATTGATCACACCAAAGTGGAAAAACTCCAGGTTTGGCTGAACCAATTCGCCTTCTTTTCACCGATCAGAATATCGTCTTCGATGATGCACTGATCAAAGACCGAGATGCATGGCCTGCAATGAAGGCACAGTTCGTGAGTTTTACTGATGTTATTACTAATATTGTATTGTTATTATTGCTATCATTATTATTATTTTTGCTATGGTCATATTTGTCATTACTATTACTTCGTGTCTGTTTGTTGTTCTTTTATTTGTTCGATTACCTAACGTTAGTAATTGTTGATCACTATTAGAAGTTGATGTATGACTCTTCTGATTGTCATCACCACATTTCACCCGTATTATCTGTTTACTTTACAACATGAGTTTTTCTACTTTGAAGCTCATGTCCAGGCGACTAACCTTTCGAGTATCAGTTACTGTGAAGGTGATTATGACCGTTATGAATTTTCCATGTGATCAAAACAAAATTTTCGCCATCCTTCTGGTTTATTGGTTCCACTCAACTACAGTGTTTTTCTACTGAATTTAGCAATTCGGACAAGTCCCGTGCCTCCACGATGACGACGAACAGATCGTACAGTCTGGCGCTATCATCCGTCATATTGCCCGGAAACATAGTCAGTTTTTTTCAAATGCATTGCCCACTCTTTTGTTTTGTATCCTTTCTAAAGCATAATGATTTCATCAGTCAGTTATTCAGTCGGTGAATTTGATATGAAAGGTCTGGTTTTCTGTGAATCTCTTATGGAGATTTTGGGAGGGGTTTATTTTCTTTTCGGAACTATTATGATCCTATTGGAACAGTTAGTGTTGATTATTCCAAGCTTATTGAATATGCGGGTGTAAGCAATTTGATCTTATGCGATTTGAGATCTGTATGGGGCGAATGAAAATGAGATGACTTATGCGGATATGTTCTATGAAGGTATTCGAGATCTACATTCCAAGTACACGACTATGATCTATACTGCTTACGTTAGTGCATTTCATCGTTTTAGAGCAGTTGTTTTACGATGAGACAATGTTGATGCTATATTTTATCATACATACATATGTTAGAAAAAGTTTCTTATCTATAAAGTACACTTCGAATCGATTATGAAGATATGTTAGGTATAATATCAGTCGCTAATTCATGAACGAACTGAATGGAGTTTTCAATATTCGAGGAACAACCTCAAATTCATTCTGCGAATTTTTTAGCTAAATACTTCAAACTGAATCGATATTACAGGAAGTTTTTGAATAATCATTTAAATTGTTCTTCTCTTATAGGAAACTCAGAAAGACAAATTCATCAAAGAGACGCTTCCAGTTGAGTTGGCCAAATTCGACAAACTTTTGCAAACCCGTGGAGGTGGATCGGCATACATCCTTGGTGATAAGGTAAGGTTTTTTTGGATTTGGAGAAATCTATGATGGTATTTATAAGTTAATTGCTTCATTTGTTCATGTCCATCTGGTCGGTTTTCTAACTGAATTAATTCAGATATGTTTCGTCGACTACGCATTCTTTGAAGAGATCGATATCATGATGATATTGGATCCACATGCCCTCGACAAGTTCCCAACAATGAAGGCGTATCATCAAAGAATGCACGATCGTCCTCGTATCAAAGTATCTTTCATAAATAATATTTTCCTCT
>JAPYMA010000397.1:0-34473 GCA_035041965.1 Anisakis pegreffii
TATTTAGAATTTCTAACCATGATCTATTTGAACCAAGAATTATAAGAATCCATTGAGAAAACAATATGAGTTAGGGAATTTCTGAAAGAAAAGTTGATAGGTACTGTAAGAAATTTCAAATCCAGAAAGATTCCATAATTGAGAAACCAGAATTTGTAAAAGAATCACATTATAATGTTTTAGAAATGATTGTATCCTATTATAGAATTCTGAAGGAAAATAGATCACGGGCAAACAAGAACCGTAGTTGTAGAAAGAATTTATTATAAAGTTTCTTATCAGAAAGATTTAAATAAATGAAAAGAAACGTCCAGCAGAAGGCTTATAAAATCTTAAATTCTGGAAAGAAAGATTCAGGTTTAAAAACTGAAATTTTTTAAAGAATCATTGTAACGTTTTCGTTGTGGTACCTTGGACAGGATTCAAAAGGGTAAAATTCAGTCTAGAAAGAAAGATCTGCTCACGTAATACAAAAAACAGTTGTGGAAAGAATTATTGAGAATGTTTTCGAGAGAAAGATTTTTGAAAGTTTTCGAAACAAACTTTTGATAGTAAGATTTTATGGAAATTATAGTTCCGGAAAGAAAGATTCCATGCAATTAAGAATCAGAAATTCTGGAAAGAATCATTGAGAATCATTAAATTTTTGTAAGAAAGTTTTGATTTAAGAAGGTATTCGAAAGAAGGTTTCCCAGAAATTTTTCTGTAAGTTGAGAAAGTGAGATCGACAAGGTTTTCTTGGAATTTTGGAAAGTTGATATTGGAAAGATATGATGCATATAGTTAGAAACATGGATAGAATGGAAAGATATCATGGTTTCCGTATGTTTTGAATGTAACAATGTAACGAGCACACTATGGGAATGTAACGATGTTTTCATTACGTTCGAATGACTGATGGTATGATGAGAAGTCTTAAAACGTTTTGTGGCTTATATGACGTCACTTCACCTGCTCTGGTCGCTTCTCGCTCTGATTTGTTCGAGGGTAATATTGTTTTGTTTGAATGATATTATTTTGATTATTGATTGACTTCATCGTAATTTTTGATTATATTTCTGATTTTGATCGTACTTTTGATTATAATCTTAAATTATAATGATATAAGTATGGTAAATATAATTTGCGATTTACACCGATCGAATTCCTGAAAGGAACCGAATAGAATCATCAAACATGTTGTATATTAAATCAAAAAATATCACCAAGTAACATCATTTACTACGATTCGAGTTGCTAATGTTGCATGTACGGGGTGATAAACATGCATATCATGTTCTCATTTTCACAATTTGTCATGTTCCGTCTGACTTCAACTATGAAAATGTATACCAACTAAATGCCGTCTTGATTTTAGCAATCTGAACTGTATTAGGCTGGTGGAATTATTTGTCATCAACGGCAGAATTAAAAAGTTCTGTCATTCGTACATAATAAGTAGGATGTTATTTGCATTATGTAGTATGTTGTGTAGTTACGAGTTACGACCAGTGTAGAACCTTATAATGAACTGTTGTTTCTTTATGTGCAACATCCAACTTATAATACAGTTTAATGTTATTATAATGCTATAATTGTAATCCATACGGTTAATCGTCATCATTATCCGCTAACCACTGATACTCATTATAATCCAGATAGCCTGAAGTCATATTCAGCTTTCAAAATTCAACGTGATATTACAGTTTTTGAGTTTATATTGATATCCAGTTGACAGTATTGATTATGTGACTCGTATTGTCTTACTTGTGTGGTTCGTATTCGTTTGATTATATATGATAGTCGTGATTGTATGCGATAGCCGTTGAAGACGTATTGAATATTGGTATTTATTATCGTTTACATATGATAGCCGTGATTATATCTATATATGATAGTCGTTGTCGCTTGTTATTACGGAGTTTATATTGATTTGAGTTGAATCCATTATAGTAGTAGCAGTTTCGAATATACATCTGATATGATACATATGATACATCTGAAAATGAAGCAGTAGAACATTTTCCCTCTCTATTTATCCGGGCTGGGGACCGGCGCTAAGCTGGTTTGACTAGCTGTTTTGCCAGTCAAGCCAACTGAGTGGCTAGATTAAAAATGTTTTTTTGCTGCTGAGGCAGGAACCTGTAGAAGAGGAAAGAAGGTTCCAAACCTCAAAAGGCCAACCGTGGCCACAGCGGAAAAGACGGGGCATAAGCTTACCGAACTCAAGACAGACAATTAAAAGACAGTCATGCTCAGTCAAGCTCACTCAGCTCAAAGCTCAAGACAGACAAGAAGACGCTCATGTCAAACTCACTCATGCTCAAGACGGAGAAGAAGACGCTCGAAGACAAGGCTTACCTCACGACCCCCAAAAAATTCTATCTCATGGCTCATGTTAAAGTCCCAATGAGCCCTACCTCACGCCTCTCCGACTGGTCGCCGGCGATACCCCCTCTCCTTACCCCTCGCCCTTCCCTCACCCTCCTCCTCTTCCCGCCTCCTCTCTCGCCCAGAGGGCAGAGAGTTCAGCGGGAAGGGGAGAAAGAAAGGGGAGGAGGGGTGAGGGTCGGGAGAGGGACAGGAAAGGGGGTGGTGCCGGCGAACCAGCCGGAGAGGCGTGCTGTAGGACCCCTAACCCCCCTCTCCCCGCTCAAAGACCTTAAGGGAAAGGAAACAAAGAGGAAGAGAGAGAGATCCGGCTGCGCCATCGTCCGTCCGTCCGTCGTCCGTCCAGTCGTCCATCCAGCGAACAAAAGAACAAAGAGAGAGAGAGAGAGAGAGGGCGAGAGAGAACCGGCTTCGCACCATCGTCCGTCCTCGTCGCACGTCCAGTCGTCCATCCGGCGAACAAGGGAGAAAGAGAATGGAGGAGAAGAAAGAGAGAGAGAGGAAGAGAGAGAGAAAAGAGAGAGAGAGATCCGGCTGCGCCATCGTCCGTCCGTCCGTCGTCCGTCCATCCAGCGAACAAAAGAACAAAGAGAGAGAGAGAGAGAGAGGGAGAGAGAGAGAGAACCGGCTTCGCACCATCGTCCGTCCTCGTCGCACGTCCAGTCGTCCATCCGGCGAACAAAGGGGAAAGAGAGTGGAGGAGAAGAAAGAGAGAGAGAGGGAGAGAGAGAGGAAGAGAGAGAGAGAGAACCGGCGAAAGCCTGAAAATGCGAAAATATTGTATCAAATCCAGAAGATGTATTGAAATTGAAACATTGACATTATCTAGTAACTACAACATAACTGTTTTCATCTCAATGTCTATCACATAAAAGTATTCCGCACAGTGACGATACTAACTGTATACTCTGAAATAGAATCACTCAATCTCAAATAATCATCGACTGATTCCATCCGCATGAATTGTGTTTATTTTATCGATACTTCATTATTCTACCACGTTGATTATAGTTATTGCATTACTTTCTCATGTTGCACCATATGAGCAATTAATTGAATAGATAATATCAACTGATACCTCGGATTTATTGAGGCTTATGTAAGTGTTGATCCATCACGTCGTTAATGCGTGTCAAACCAACGATCCGTCATTGTCGTCCGTTCATCACGTATCGCTCTTGTAAATATCCATCTTAGAATACAACCATATGACCGTGTAGACATACAATCATATCGTAGTAATATATTGTCCCATTAGAATTCACTATAGAGCCATATATCCAGATATTAATCATGTAATAACCACCATAATTTGGTATTTAGTATAACCGTTTATTGATATATTATTAACCATTAACCATAATGATATTTTATTAACCATATTAACCACTTTATTATCAACCACATTAACCATATTGAAGGAGCAGCAATACTCACCGATTTCATCGAACTAGAATTAAGTTATGCTATGAAAAAGAGCCCTTTTATACATTTCGCTTTGGGCGTATTCCCGCTTCGGGAATATTTAAATTCGGTTTCGCCAAATCAAATATTTCAAAATTCCCACCAGCTGAATGTGATGATCTATTGAAGAATAATTTATCAATGCGTAGAAACTAATGATGATGGTGATGATCAAAACTTATTGGTGATAATGACCGCGATAAAAATGAATCCAGCGAGCGATTTTTTTTTGCAGTTTTGATAGGGAGAGCGGGATCAGTTTCATATTCGATCAGCATCATATTCTCTTTTAAATGGATTACTTGGCATTGACCGATGAAATTTCTGTTCCGGTACTTTTTTCATCTCAATTGCTCGCGAAGGATTATTTTTCGTTATGAAGGTTCATTTTATGTTACAGTCTCGAAAACTAGATTATGAATTCTGCTGAGACCTTCTGTGCTTGTAGAGAATTAAATTTGGAATCAGTCGCGAATGTTGCGCTACGACGATTTCTCGTTGTTAACTTTCACAGCTACATTCATTCTGTTCGCTTTGTGCGCATTTACGAAACGTCTTCCTCTAATTGTCGTCTTATAGAGCTTTTCAAGCTCTACAAATTGTGCCTAGTCTCATAGCATAAACGTTGTTCCTTCATCCTGAAATTTGGTACTACATAAATGTGTCTTTCATTTTTGCCCAACATTTTCTACTTTAGGACCGGTCAAGTTTTTTTATAATGGACATATCTCAGAATATGATAGTTCATATGATAGAGAATTTTATTCTATACAAAATGGTCACAATTTCTTTAATCAATCCGCAGTGAATCACCCCTCAAAACGGTCCTTTTCTGGTATACCATCGATATAAATTTTGCTCATCAAGAGCTCATTAACTCGTTGACCTGCGATTGCGCATGCTCTTCGCTGACTCCGCCCCTGCGCTCAGACGCGTTTTTATGGCGAAGTGCGACGACGCCGATGGAACATTTGCTCTGAATTGGCGACATGATTATCGATACGGAACTTGTGTGAAAAGGATCCCATAAAAATTTTTGTGATGTTGGCAATAGTGGCAATTATTTCACATTTACGGAAATTGCATCGGTTCGTTCGATATGCAACATCCATCGTAATCTGATTAATGACATCATCAATTAGACGATCTAACTCCAAGTATTACCCGTTCGATTGCGTTTTTTCTTATTTTACTATCATCTCAATTCTTTTTGGCGCCGGTGCTTGTCTCAAATCCTTGAGTCCATCAGCAGTCTGGTCACCTTAAAGGTCTTCTATTTTGTATAACCTCTGCATTCAACAAAACAAAAAGTAACCAAACTATAGAAACAAATTCGTTACGTAAATTTTCATCAATTATCTCATTCACATTCACTCAACATGGCTGAGCCAAGCATCGCTGAAACAGACCAAGGTTCACTAGGCCGGCCCAGCAGTTGTCGCGCCAAAGTACGCATGCAAGTAAGGAAACGTCGGGCCAGCGCAAAAATCACTTATGAAGGCAGTCTATTTGCACCGCGATAAAATCTCGCACATATTCTCTTTGACGATTTCTATCACACTTCGAGCGCAAGAGCCAAAACAAAAAAACTCGCGCATCCCTTGACAGGTTTATTCATCAAAACCAAAATATAGAAAAATGCTGGTCAATATCCTCGTCCCAGCAAGTCTTGATCGAATCTTGCAAATTTTGGCCCAATTCAATGGCTCGGGCTAAGCAATTTTTCAACATGGCTATAGTGACATTTTATCGTTAACATCCGCAAAGAAGGAGGGTATCCGAAAATAAATTCTTCCCACAAACGCAATGAATATCATTAACAAATATCTTATGGCAACATAGTTATTTTCTGTACAAGAAATGCAGGTCTGAAATTCATGTCTGTTCTTCGAGTAAGTTTTCTGGGCACGTCATTGTAATGTTCATTGTGAAAAAGTTATTGTCATTAGCAGTCGTGTCACTTCAAACGTAGTGTTGTAGTTGAATAAATTTTAGCATCAACAGCATTCGCTGAATCAGTTCGTTGATGAACTTCAACTTAAACAATATTTCGTCGTCAACGACAACATGAATTTCACATGGGCTAATCAGTTGGCCAAAAATGCGTTAAGAAATGCACAAAAACGTATCGATTCAGTGCTCGATATAACACCTGAAGAAGAGGTGTAGTTGGTTATAGACGATTATTTTCATGAATAACTTTACAAGCCAATCGGCCATTTCTGAAATATCTAAGCACTGTAATTGTTCACATCGTTAATATCGTACTGCAAAACCAATTGAGTTCGATTATTTGCTATTGCTGTTTTATTTTCTTCGTACTGGTGAAACCGTTGATTTGATTCTTCTCTTAAAATGATGATTTGAGAGGTATTTGTTGTGTTTTAAAAGAACCGAAACCGATTCATCTGAATTATTCAAGTATCAATAATTTGAAAGGAAACTAGCGAAATCAACTTCATCACTATGAATGCACATAAATGCGCTTCTAATCATGTAACAATTATGTCACATACTACAAATAGTAATTCTAACTATTAACGGTAACAGTTGGAATCCGACCGAACCAAGTTTTTAAGATTCCGAAATTTGGTATTACGACCAAAGTTTAAAATTTAGAGAAATAACTATCTAGACGCAACTAATATAATCTGAAATCAAAAGAATTAAAGTTCTTCGACTATTAAAAGAAAATTAAAACAGAAAATTTAAAAAAAACTAGGTTACATTAATTCGTTTAACCTACGTTTATGTTCACGAATGTTTTCAATTGAAGTCAGACGATGACAATGAAGAAAACGATAACAATGCCAAAGATTTGATGCATTCAAATTCGGACAACTCAAATGATCAAAAAGGTATCCAGCAAGAAGATGTCGTTGCAAAATCAAACCAACATCAAGCGGTCACATTATATTCTCAGATTTCAGATGTCGCAACGGTTGGTTTTGTAAACCTCAGTTCGTCACAGTCACTTCACGTTCATATTTTGCATAACGAGACTTGAATACATTGATTATGACCGAAATACCGTGAATCGCAAAAATGTTCTTTGTGTGTCATTAATAATAGTAATATTTAATCAGTGCGTAACTGTAAGCCTGAATCTGCTGCTTGGCATTTCTTTTTAAGCATCGTTCATGAAACTCCAGGAAGCAGAGACTGGAAGAGTAACAGGAGAGAAATTGACTGAAGAAAGTTCTCATTCAGAATGTTCATCCTCACACGAACAATGGAATTATCAACTGAATAGTGAGGTGGTTGTTGATTGTTTCAGTCTGTCGAATAAACATTCTATTGTTCGCAGTGATTTTTATCACATTAAGTTTTTAGTTTCGATTGTGAGCACCTGTCGTTTTATATAAGTAAAATTGTAGTCGTTTTTGAAAAAAATTATTCATTTTCATCGACTCAAAACTTATTTGAAGACATCATTCATTCATTGAAAAAATTATTCAATATCGCCATTTATTTGGAAGTGCTCCATTTCAGCAAGCAGTTGATGTTGTTGACTCTGAGCCGAACCCGATTCTTGACAGTCATAATCATGCATCTTATCAGCACTCACCTTCATCAGTTCGCTTATTTAATTATTTTGTTGTTGCCCATTATACTTTTTATGTTCTAGTCAACCGGTTGCCTTGAATTGAATGAACACGAAACACTCTCAAACATGAACCTTTATTGGTATGAATTTAAGAACTCACAAGATGAAGGGTGCAGCGCTATCGATGAACACGAAACACTCACGTCAACTGAACAACAACCAAAAAACACCAGCAACAATGATCCTCAAGATGTTTCTTTTTATGTCTTGCGTTACATATATTTATGAGTGCTATGTCATCAACTCCCGTTTTTCATTTGTAGTTTCAGGTCAATCATTGTGGTAGTATTAGTAAGAAAGAATAGTGGCAATATTGAAAGTTGGAATAATTAGTGCCAATGTTAGTATTAAGAATGAATTTTAGAATGTTTCCTGTGAGAAAACTGAATGGAATTGTGAAAATGCGACAGACTTAACCGAAGATTCATGCTCGCTTCCTCATCAACATGACGATACGGTAACGATTTCGTCGAGTGATATCGAGGTGCTACGTCAAGGAGATTCGTGGTCACTCATGTCAGCGGAGTATATAACTTTTCTTTGATGCCTTCGAAAAATATTCAATATGAGATGCTGATAAACTAAAACCTTTTGTATTTGACTGAAATGTAGCCAGGAGGATATTGATAAATTTCGTTATTGCGATCATGTATTCATATGATCGTTTATTTGTTTGTTAAGTCGGTCATCTTTACGTCAGTAAAGTAGCAGCTGTAACGGACTCGGAGCAAGATGGATACGATTGGTTGTTTCATATATTGATGGAAATTTATTCGTTCAGTGGCTTCAGAAAATTGAAGCAAACAGGAATAATAAAGTGGATGTTCCGCATACCATGATGCAATAACTAAAAACATACGAAATATTACATATTTAGAACAAACTGAATGAATGCTATAAAACAACAAATTTGTATTGGAAATGCTGCAGTTTTGTTCGTAACAAAATCGTTCGCAAACAAAACTGAAAATGCTTTTCTCCAATGAAAACAAAAAAAGAATGCAAGTTCGTTTCGTTGGCGTGTTTCGCACATATTGTTTGTTCCTCTTAACAACCGATTTATTTGTGAATCAATCATTCTATAGAGTGCAAGCATAAATTAATATTATTTCTTCAGGTCAGTACCAACTAGTACAACGCAAGACGATGCGCCAATTTTGCGCATATCCGAATCAATTTCGTTGGAGCCTTTTGCTCAGGTTCTGTTTGTTTCGTGGTCATACTTCATCTGCTGAATTGTTTACTCTCTGAATATTTCTTTGTTAAGCTTGGATGGTTGGTACATTTAACATTATTTATTGAAAAGTGAATGTTGAAGTACGTTCGATGAGATGTCGTATGATTAAAGCACTGATTATTTCGTTTTAAGCAACAGTTACCAGCGGTAATGTGTGAAGAAGATGCATCATCGATTAGTCAAATGCGAACTGAAATAGCACAACTCAGATCTCAAATACAACATCAAGAACGTCGGATTGGCGATTTACTTGCTCAAAATCAACGACTTGAGAAGAAATCGCATGATTTGTTGGCACTGAAAGCAGCTAGAAACAAGCAATCGTTCGTTCTCTTCAACCAGTTTTTAACACGATAGATTTCAGCAGACTAACTGACTTTTCGTGAAAAGTTTATTGTAAGGTTTGTGTCAACCACACTGGACAAGTTTCCGTTCTTGAACAAGCAGTCCCTATGATGTTTCCGATGTCATTTATTTCCACAAGTTAACATATATTCCAAATGGTAAACGTTTAATATGAAAACGTTATGGAACCAGTTGGATAGCGGACAAAATATCGCTATGTTTAAAGTAACGATATGTAAAATTTTTATGAAATTCCATCATGTATAGAAGAAGTTGAATTCAGTTTAAATAATATCAAAATTAAATTTCGACCACTTTCGCTTCTCTATTTGCTTTAATCAATGACTAACATTATGATGAATGATTGAGTTCAGCCAGATTTTCATTGTGGAATAACTATATTTGTTGATATATGCTGTTTTCCCGTGTATTGTTTATCTTCTCTAATAAGCTTTCGAATTATAGCTCAGCTGAAACGAAACTTATCAAAAAATTGAGTGAGAAAGAATCTGAACTGGCATCATTGCTGCAAGAAGGCAAGTTGACGCTCATTATTGAAGTCACACCTCACTCAGTCCAGCACAATTGTGAATAAACATCCTTCATTCTTGTAGTCTAATTTCGTTCAAATTTCAGTGCACTTCTTGTTGAAAACGTTTTCGTTGTTAGCGTTTTCGATCGGATTGCATGCTGAAATGTGCAAAATAATTCATTTGCGCAAAAATTCATGGAATCTGTTAACATGAAACGTTTTGAAATTCAAGGTGAGAAGTTAGCTGAAACTAACGGTAAATTAACGAAGGAACTGAAACGACTGAGAACGAGTCTCGCTGAACAAGATCAATTGGCCAAGAAGGGTGCTCAAGCGGAAATTGACCGAGATTTAGCTAACGAACAGGTGCGCGGTTTGAATGCTGAAAATGCCAAACTCAGAGGTATGATGAGCATTGGATAAATCAATAATTTGACGTCAAGTGAAATTATTCATGATTAAGTTTGTGAGTGGATATATCATTCTAGTTCTGTGTTAGTAGTCATTCAACTGGGTTTTTTTTGCAACTGAACTCAATTGATGAATAAATTAATTGAGTCTGTAGCATAAAATGTAAAAAGGATTATGGATTATGGGTTTTTTATTTCGCTGATACAAATTGCTTTTCTTTATTCGTTTTTATTTCAATTTTAGTGAATATAAAATAGTTGAATAAATTGATTTTAGTCACCATAAAGACGTTAGAAGAGGATTGTTCTCGAATGAAGGCAGCTGATGAAATTTTGGTGAACGATCTGAAACGACGCGATGAGCGAATTGAGAAACTCACTGCTCATTTGCAGACTGTTGAAAAAGATAAAGACAGCGGTTTCGAGGAAATCAAGGTTACTCGTTGATTGATTGTGCCTGCTGTTGACTTTGAACTGTGCAGTCTCATTTGATCAGCTTATCAGTTCGGCAAATTCCATCGTTTTGCTCGACATATATTCACCTAAATTTTCTTAACTCTTGATCACTTTTTTAAACGATGACTTCTTGAAGTAATTGAAGAATCCATTATTTCGTTGATTTTTGTGATCCTTTAGAATAATGAAAACTCTGCGAATCGCGTCATCTTCGATCGCCATTCTATGTTGATTTAATCTATCCAGTTCAATCTATTGAGAAAATGAATAATAATTTCTGTTTGATTATATTATTATAACATTCGTGTTTTTAATTCTATTCATCCACTTGTTCAGTTTTAAACTTATTTGTTTTTTTTGGAAAGTGATTATTTTTATCATCATTTAAGCGATTAAACTCAATAATCGAGCAGTTATCAAGTGAAGTCGATCAACGTGAAATAGTAAATAAGGGAATCGATGAGATTAAGCGAAGTTTGTTTATTCGCAGTTCTTAAATCTCTATTGTACGAACCGTTCGAGACTTGATCTTCAAAGAATTTAATTCTCTTCATTCGGCTGTTTGCTCATCATATTTATTTGCACATACAACTCTTTGTTTCAATGAAGTAGTTTTTACTGAGGCTGTGAAAGACTCATTATGCAGGTTTTTGTGGATCGAGCGGAATTAAAATTGAATGAAAAACACATTTAAGTAGATAGACTAAGGTTAGTAGACCGAATGAATCATCATTAGGTGTTACTATCTTCAGGTTTAAACGCAGAAATCGAAGAAGAAAAGTTGAAGAATGATCATCAGACGAGTTATATTGAATCGCTCGAAAAAGTAGTTTTCTTTGCGTTTGGTGCACTTTAATAATAAACTCAAATTTATTATCTACCGGCCGTAATCTGATTACGTGTATTTTCAAATCTCAGTTCCATCGATAAGCATTTAGCAGCACTCAGTTTTTTCCATCTAAAGCATTCGTCAGTTTGAACTTCTTTGCAAGACCATAATTTACCTGTGATCTCATTCACGTTTTAGCAGGTGACTGGGTGTTTGAAATTTTTTGACGCTTGATATTATTAGAAATTGTATTAACTGATTTATAAATCAATTTCAAGAGGCTGTCTGAAGTAATGGACGTACAACGTGACGCTGCGCAAATGGTTGCTATGGGTATAATGTTATTTTATTGATTGTTTACTTTATTAACTTTTGGATTCGTCGTGTGCCTTACCAGCTTAGGCAATGCTATGGGTGTTGTTGACAATGGAAACGATGATTTTTTGGTAATCCTAACAAGTGGATAAAACTTCATTAATTTTCCAGCAAACTCTCCATTACTTGAGTCGATTCGTCAACTGGAAAGTGATGCAAAGTCGAAAGAGGTGGCTCATGAGGCTAGTATCAATGAAAAAGATCTCATCATCGCATCACTTACTAAAACTAAAGGTTCTCATCACTGTTCGATGCAATGATACGGTTTTAAACCTCCCGATAAACTTCTTTCAGTTGTGCTATACGTGATGAACCGATTCATTCACAGCTTACGAGTGCTTTCAATTTTCGTTTCATATCCTCTTATGCACTTCGATCATTTGACAATAACACCAGTGAAATAATCATTGTTGAAACCAACAACTAATTGCCATACCGAAGTGATGTATCTTTCATTAGTTGTACAACTCGATCGCATAATGTGATTGAATTATGTCATATCGACAATACTGTGTATTTTTGAAATTTATTATTGTTATTTTAGATGAATTGCTTCGTCGAAATAGCGAACTAATTGATGAGTTGAGCGAAGTTAGTTAACTGTATTCGTTATGTGTTATAATTCTATTGGCATAATTCTTTGGTGGGGAAAATGCAATCGATTTGCTGTAGAATGAATTGAATAACGCATGTGACCACTTCAGGTAAGATCTGAAAATGATGAGGCAAATGTTATGCTTACACAAATCACTCAACAACTCAACAGTACTGAAACACAGAATCGCAGGTTCTCTTCACCTCAGATTTCTTATTCAAACCTCAGTATTAAATAGCAGTTAGCGAGTTACTGAGCGAAACGATTTTAAATTCGGATTATTGAGATTTATTAATGACCTGTTCACTATCTATTTTTACTGAAGCAGATATTTTTACTCTTTCTTTACAAAAGATCTCTTCTATTGTAAGCCTCTCTGTCATAATATCATGTGTTCAGAAAACTTCTTTGTGGTCAAATATTTCACGATCCCACAAAGTAATTAAGCGATCCTTAAGGGTTGCGATTTAAAGATTATGTAGCGCTAGCCTAAAGCATATCAATATTTGTTAGCTAATATTGATGATAATTATTATCTACTGTACTATTATTGTTGGTAAACTGTTTTTTTATAGTTTACAGAGCAGTTTGGATAGGAGTGAACGCCTGATCGAAGGTTTGAGAGTATCGTTACAATCAAAAGAAGTTGAAATTGATAAGTTTTACGTGAGGCTGAGAGAAGAAGCTGAGAATGCAGAAAGACAGTCTGTTGAAAAGGTTACTGTTGATTGTCATTATTCTTATTGTTGTTGTTATTGCACTTTTATTTCGTTCACAGAGAGAATGTAGTAATGAGAGAATGAATTTGCTCCGTTTGACGTCCTGAAATCTACATCTACTCCAAGGGTCAGAATAATGCAGTCTCAAGAATATCTTTGATTCAAGTGAGAAATCTGAGGTGAAGATTGTTATATGGTATTGTTAAAATTAGTGCTGTGGTATTGTTAAAATTAATCGATCGATTAAATGGTTATGTTTTAATGATGATAACCGACCGAAGTTCGGTCGATAAAATCTAACGAATTTTGGTCGCACTCAGATCGAAGGATTTCGAAGTTCGGTCGGAATACCGAATTTTGGACTCTCAAAAATGAATTCCATCGGAATGCCGAATTTTGGGATGTTGAAAAGTCGATTTGGTCCGGTTCCGACCGAACCAGAATTTCGTTCGGTTGCCATCGCTATTGTATTAGTCGATCAAAGCAATCTGTTGAATAGAATATGACAAGTTTCTGAAAATTAGATTGTAATGTTCTCTTCTTTCATTGGGAACATGAAAGTTTCACCAGAAACTTTCGACAATGGTCAATGGTTTTCAAATTGCAGCAGAAAAAAATTGAAAAGCTCACATCCGAATGCTCTGATCTGAATGAACAGTTGAGTTTAATGCGGGAAAGAATTAATGATGAAGGTGAATCATCACAAATTGAACGAAAAAACTCTGAAATAAAGCTGAAAACGTCATTCAGTTCAAGCGCCTCTTCTAATAAACAAGCTTCTCTCCCTTATATGTCATCTTCTAATGCAGCACAGGTTTTGCTTTATTCTCCCAAACTTTTACCATTCGTTGTTACTTTATTGAATTTATTCTTACTGTTATTACGCCTTTTGTAATTGTAACCCTAATCCAGCTTTGAGTCTTTTCTTCAATTCGATTAAATTTTCGAAAGAGTCATGTTTTCAGATTGAATTGGCTGATATTATAATGAAGTACGAACAGTCCATGCGACAGGTTTCTTCTCTAGAAGCTAAATTAGCCTCGATGCAAGAAGATAATAAAATGCTTGTATCATTGAAAAAGAAGTACCAGGTTTTTGATTTTATCTTTCTTTTTCGAACGCAGTGAATTTTTGCAGAACTCCAATTAGATTTTGGCGAGAAAAGAGTTTTATTTCATGCTGTCTTCTGAAAAACTATATTTTCAATTTCAATTCCATTAGTAAGTGAAGAGCGTAAGAAAAGCGAATAACTTCAAACGGTATTCATTATACGTTCAGGTTATTTTCACTAACAGGTCTCTATCAGATCTATGCTCTGGTCTCCCACTTTGAAGATGAAATTATATAGCATCACAGTCGTTAGAGTTTCGTTGACGGAATAGTCGTAATTGTTAGAGAAATGTAATCTTTTGAGTGTTTTTATGAGAATACTGCTATAGGATCTGAACGAACGATACGAGAATCTGCTTGAAGCTCATGGAGAAAAAATCGAAAGAATTGAAGAACTCGAATTAGACATTGCTGACGTTAAAAAACTTTTTAGAGATCAGGTATGGACTTCATGTTTTGATCGTATAACTGAAAAGCATTCATTATGTTGACGTAGTTGTAAACCCTTTTAGTCATTAATTGAGATGTATGCAGTAGTTCGAAGAAGTAATAAAACGAATAAAAGTTGCATTCCTAAAGGGACAGAATGTTTCAGTTGAATATTAGTTTCTTTTTCATCATACACATAATTGATACAGTTGTGAACTCAGAAGTAGATTTGCGATGAAATACAGTGAATCGTTGAATGATCTGATTGTGAGCAAAACACCTCAGTGATTTTTTTTAAATCAGAAATTTTAATTAAATACTTTCTGGGTAAGTTAATTTCAAGTATGCTCTCTAGATGTTTTCAGATGGAACTTCTGCTGGGTAAGAATTAAATGCTGATTGGTTGCGGTGAATTTATGTGATCAATGCGAATTGTCTTTCATCTCTCTCTCTGCAGTTCTCTCCGTATCCATTTTGTTTTAATTCATGGCTGTAGTTGCGATCCAAAAAATTCTCTCTGCTTTATAGCTATCCACGCAGTCTCATCGTATAAATACTTATTATAATATGTATAAATATTTATTATAAAAATCCATATAAATATTTCCGCGAAATTGTCACTTTCAGTTCATTTTGCATGTCATATGAACGTAAGTAATGCTCCTAAAATCGACCTGTTCAGTAGTGATTTTTGTAACGTAATTCAATTTGATTGTATTGAAAATACACGCACCATCATCATGAACTAGCGGCTTACATAAGATAGTTCTCATGAGTGACTGATAAAAGCGTCCCCGACAATGTAACTCGTGACAGAGGACTACATCAATTCCCCCAAAAGAGCTTTGCTTTGACCGATTTAATATTTCTTCTAGGAAACAGAATGGAGTAGACTGATTCTCATTTAGACTTAGCTGTATATTATGGTCGGGAACAGAGTGGGAGGTGCTAGGCACAAGACCCCGCCTTATTGTTACTGAGCGGTGACTGAACTGGCGGGAGCTCCTGTAAATCGGGGGCCACGAAGGATTACTGGAAGCTCTGTTATCTAAAAAATGATCAATACAAACGTATACTGGGGTGACAAGAACTCATGTATATATATATATATATATATATATATATATATATATATATATATATATATATATATATATATATATATATGTATATATATTATATTTATTTATTTATTTATATTTATATCTATATATTTATATATTATATATATAACTTCTTATATGTATTTAAGAATAACTTTATAAACATTTAGAATTGAAAAACTTCATACATATTTAAAAGCGGTAAGAGTATAATAAAAATTTTAAGGACCATATGTATGTGAAGTGCAAAACGATAGCAACTTTTCAAGTCATCGCTCCCGATTCGTTTAAGCTGGATTTTGGGTTTTCTAATGACTTCACACCGTTTCCTTGGTTTAAGTGTTCAAAAAGTTCCGCTACCTAAAAATCAATCTTTTCAGAGCGACGCCATGCCGCCAATCCTATCTTCTGCTTCCAAACATAATTGTCATTGTTCACTTTCAATTATCGATTTTTATCTTGGTTTAGTCTTTTTAACCCTCTTTTTCACAGTCCATCCATTTTAGCACTGCCTCCTCTCCTCGTCCTTCGGACGTCATATGGGTATGGTCCTATGAAGGAACAAGAAAATATATTAGAAATCTTGAAGCGAGAATAAAGCAGAAATAGTCTTTATGAAAGTAATAAGAACGGGAAAGGAAACTTCAACGGTGGCTGTAAAAACTGGAAAAAAGCTTTCAAACGACATCAGTTAAAACCAAGAGAAAGGGCTACTTTGACATCGGATATACTCAGGATCATTCTTATTTGAATTCATTTCTTGTTAAATTACAGCTGATTCAGTGTTGTGGTTCTAACACGAGGAAATATTATCCTTAATGCTCAAACGATTTAGCGTGGAAGGAATACCATACAACATATGTAACAATAGGGGAATAAGTGATGAACATATGACATGCACTTACCTTTCTTCGCCACTTCCTCATTGCACCAATGCCACTCAACACACAACCAAATTCAAAACGACTGGAAGCGAAGTTATCAGCCGTTTAGCATCTTTTTCAGTTGCATTCTAGTGATCAATATTTGGCGGAGAATCCTGAGGAAATTGTATATGGAAATATCAAATGCAGGGGAAGAGGGCGAAGAGAAGACTGTGTAGGGAGCGAAAGGTCGGGGTTTCGTAAAACGGACACTGAGCTCTGGTTTCGCGGGGTGGAATTAGTGCACGCCTTCCATCCTCTCTCACTTTTTCTTCCCACCTCCATTATATACAAACCAACGTACCATGGAAGCCTCAATAGAAAACTACGCTTCAAAAAAGCGTTTTCATGCTTCTCAATAATTTTGAACGGGTTTCAGTTATGGCAGTGGTTCTCATAGGGAGAGAAATTACCCATTTCGGGCAATTTGGAGGTGGTAAGGGGTAATGGAGGGGGGCGGGAAATTAGTATATCGAGCAGTTGTTATGTTGTGATAGAACGCCATTGCGATGGCGTTTTTCAGTTCCGGTATGTAAATGCGGTTAGCTGATAGCAACACTCTTCATTTTCCTATTTTCTGTGTATCGTTAGCTGGTAAAGGCCTAACAGGATTTTCATTCTTACCTTGCTGCTACAATCACTCTCATAGCTTTTATCACCAAAAGTGTTCTCTTTTACTAATTTCTCATTCATTTCACCTAAAAATTAAAGTCAAATTCTCATTCTATCAAATACACTCTATAATTGATCATTTGATTGTTAACGCAATAATATTCCATTGTTGTATTGTTGATTTCGGCTGTCAACCCTTGTCAACGCATCCAGTAAATAGTGTATGCTACAGAATAAGAAATTGGTTCGAACTGTGAAGTGAAATGAGACGAAGTGAAAGAGAAAAACTTATCAAGAGAACGATATTCGCAGGTAATAGCTGTGAGAGTGAATAAAACACGTCTGAAAACAATGAAAATCCATCTAAATCAGTTTGAAGTGAGCGTGTCACAGACAACAGCTTTTCATGCAATCATAATCGATTGAAGTAATGAGCAACACAACGGTTTAGGACACTAATTTCTTTCACGCCGCTGAGAAATTTTCGGACCGGTTTTCCGTTTGTTTATGACATTATACGTAGAAATAGTAAATTCTTGTATCGGCAGGGAGAGGGGGGGAGGGGGGTAACGGCGGCCTGCCAGGTAATCAAGCGGAGTAATGGAGCACCCGAACGTGAGGACCACTTAGTTGTGTCACTGAGTTAGCCTAAGCAATCCCATGTTCTGCATGAGGCCCAGCTGAGGCCCTTACGAAGCACTACTATTTAAACGACATTCAGGAAAACCAGTCTTCGTGATTATCAAATGCCAGTTTTAAAGAGCTGATCAGTTGTAGATTAGTTGCGAGCGGATGTGCCAGGAGCTTACACTCAGCAGCATATTTGCATGGCATATGGATCCTTCATGGCTTGTGCACATCCACCACAAGTTGACCCATAGAGCATCTTAGTTGACATCTCGGGAGCTCAGATTAGCGACATTCCGCGGGAATCGCATTGGGATGGTAATTTCATCACGGGCTGTTTTGTCGAGTCGATCTCACCTCGGTGCTCTATTTCTCATATGAACATCTCAACACCTCATTTCTTGATCTCATTTGCTGTCCTTTTTAATGTTGGGGTGATTCATTAAGGTGTTCGAGAGTAACGAATATTTTGAAACATTCCACTTATCTCGGAAACAAATATTATGTGTATTCTTTCATACAGTGTCCTTTATGTTTGCGTTGTCAAAAAATGGAGTTGGGAATATTATTACGTATCGGTTTTTAAGATTTGATTGATAGATACAGGGTTTATTGCCGAGTAAAAAATCTATACATTTGATAAAGTAACGAATCCTTTCATTGTATTGGTGTTCAGCGGTGATGAAATATATTAGGACCGCTAATTAAGGTTTCCGAAAAAAAGGTTTCCAATGCTCCAGGCATTATTTCTGAAGCATGGGATTATAACAGCAATTCTTCAGAGTAATCGCTCCGTATGCTACTTACGATTAGTGTTCCGTTACTTCGCACGAGTCTATTAGACGTTCTAATTCTTAGAATGTTTCGTCAGATTTTCTAAATATCCGTTTATTTCTGATTCAGTGTAGCAACAATTACTGACGGTGAACTGCTAAAATTGAATCGTATTAATGTGAATGTAACTGTTTACAATTACTGAAATAGTTTAGTCCGAAACTAAGTAAACTGATCAACATTAGTCAATGTCTGTCCATGGTATATAACAAACGTTCTCCATGACCCT
This sequence comes from Anisakis pegreffii, assembly GCA_035041965.1. Taxonomy (NCBI): domain Eukaryota; kingdom Metazoa; phylum Nematoda; class Chromadorea; order Rhabditida; family Anisakidae; genus Anisakis; species Anisakis pegreffii. Next base: position 18,807 of record JAPYMA010000397.1, read on the forward strand.
GTTTACTGATTATATTTGCTGCGAAGCTTTCCTTAATTTATTCGTGATTGTTCTGCAATTATTCTCGGCTTAATATGGATGATCTTATTTCACAGTGTATGAACAAGTGATACTTTGTTTTTGAATGTATACATAACGAAAATGATGAAGACAGTTTTCATTTATTTTATTACTCGTGATACCATTGACGTTGGCAACGAATATGTTAATTAATGAAACATATACATCAATGCTCTACTAATCATACGAATTGATTGCAACTGAGGTTAGTGCCCAATTCATGTAACTGACTGAGTAGATCGTTCGATTTTTCTGAAATATTTTCATTGAATAATCATGTCGAGTTAATATGGATTTCACTCTTTCGAAAGGACTTTTGGATTAAGAATTTTGATGTTATTAAATACTGGGTCACTCCCCGATCACATCACCGTTAGTTTCAGAAATCAGAATAAGATTTAAACGAACGTAGGAAAATCGCTGGATTTGCCATAAAAAATAGGAGTTTAGTGAATCGAGTATTCATTAGATAGGACTTTGAGTTCATCGAAAGCGAATTGAGTTCGTCGTGTACTCTAATGGAGCAGAATCCTAACAATTGTAAGGAATTGAAAAGTGCAACATACGTTTGCAAGATGCACGACAGGTTTTTGCACATACATGCTCAACTAGCGATCTCACTGGATTGTGGATGCGACGAGTACAGTCTTGGCACGATTCTGAAATTGTTTTAAGAGTGAGTCTGTTAAGTTCGACGTGAATTCTTCATAGGATTGAATATGTTCCAACCACAAAACAAGAAAATGTGGGTAATTTTCGGACGATGGTCATTAGATCAATGAACGCTATTCTTTGATAGCATTATGATACTGATGGTCATTTTCGTGATTCACTCGCTATTCTCATCAGAATGGTTCGAAAGTAACCTCGTGTTACTGATAAAATGGTAACATTTATTGCTCGTGTAAATATATGAGAATCTTGTTCTGTAAGTGCACAAACAAAGACATACCGTCATGATTCGCGCAAAGGCTACATCTTGCCATATAGTGACGACATGTTCTGCTGTTGGGATTCATCGATTCTAGAACGCATCTGGAATGGTCTCCAATCAATTCGAATATTAACAGGTAAAGTAATAAGAAGCAAGTAAGCAATCCTGATATTAAGAAGTGAACAGAAACTAAAATATTTATTAATGTTGGGCCGACTCTGAAATTTGGCGCAAGGTCAAGTGTCGGTGAATTGGATCTCAAAATTAACCCTGCAGGGTCGATTTGACATTTTCAACACGTTATCCCGATCCTACGGCTATGAACTCGAGCCCTTGGGTTTCTCGGCTATCAGTTCTGACCCCGAGAGGTCGCGTTCCCATTTCGGCAACGTAAACCCGACCCCGCATGGATATAACCCCGCTGAAGAGGGACATTTATGAAAACAATTACAATTTTTGCTTCTGATAACATTCTGGCTGCTCCGAGCGGTGATGTCACTTTACTGAAAGTATTTGTACTTTTTGAATTGTGCTGTACTTTACCAGAGTATAACACTGAATTTTATAAGAATGAAAAGTGCAAAATAAATTACAACATTGCAGCGATTTTGAGAGATCGTTTACTTAAGATCTGCAGAAAAATACTCTGAACTTAGTGGAATTCATTACTACAGTTCGCGGAGAATCTGAGTATGTTAAGGATTTAAAAATTAACCACACTTTTCAACAACATGTCAATCTTTTGGTGACAATATTCCTGTGCCTCTTCAGGGAATATTCATTCTACAGCCCAGGTGTAGCCGACGTTATGGTAGTTTGCGCGGAAGAAAATACCAAGAGCGGAGGATCCGGCTTCCTCGTTGGGAAGGTGTTTTATTGGCTGAAGTTAATTTCGAGCTTCAATAACATGTGAAAATAATGGTGTGGTGTGTAAGTGTTTTTGCTTGAATAGTAAAGTTTAAAGCGGTTGGTTAACTTCCGACCAGAGAACTCGGATCGCTGTTGTTTGTTTTTTTCGATTCATGATGCTAGCGAGAAAACCATGTTCGTGCGGTAGCACTGACGGAAATGGTTGACCAATCGAGTTCGAATTTCAGCTAAGCACTTCTGCACTTTGCTTCCCAACTTGTTCTATTTTTTTGATAAAAAACACTATTACAACGGTCATGCTTAAACTTTAGCAGTATCTATCGAGTGGAACGGCATAACACAGTTCAGAATTTCGGGAAGGTTGCACGAGAATAGAAAAAACTCATTTACACGCAATTGCACAATGTAGAGGATCTAGCCTTAAGGTATGCTGCAAAAAAATTGTAGGTATTTCGTGATCCACGGTTACATTGATATATTTATGTTATATACGGTCACGGAAATTTCTAGCACATTCAGTGCATCGTACTTTTTGGGATTAGTTGCAATTTAGTACATTTGTCTCTAGAAAAGCTCATATCACCGCATCACGTCATCCTGGCACGATCCATTAGTCGTCACTTCAGCTATGGTTTTATTTCTCGTTATTTCCTCAATATTCTGTTACATACATACACTGCATCTCTATCTTAAACAGAATTACTGCTGCAAAGATTGCTAAAAATTTTAGTGCGGGAGGCATGCAAAATTTTGCTACCAAAGCAAAAAATCGTGAAAACCGCTCGAGCCGGATCGGGTTTTATTCTAAAGCTTGGATCACGTGAGCGCAAACCTAACCGCGGCAGATTTCTTAGATCTCAACTGCGATCCCGAGAGGTCAGAAACGGCTGAAACCAATGTCAGTTTCGGTCTCACAGGTACTCTGAGAGATACCCTGCGAGATTCCAAACCCGGCCCAGCACTAGTACGTATAGGTTTGTCCAAAATTATGCGAGTTTTTTCAATGTAAATAGTTCGGCATGCAGAAATGGAATTAGTGATGTTTTATCGCGGCTGTTATAACGCCGTCACTTTGCATCTAATAGGAAAAGGCATTCTTTGGGGACGGTCGTTGTCAGACTTATGTATCAAAGAAACAATCGTAACTGAAACGTTTGCTGATGGATACAGCAGTGAAAATCTGCTATCGCACAGAAATCTTTTGAAAATGCAAGTGCAAGTTTAACATATATGGTGATCTAAGGCTAAGCTCGTCCTAAACCCAGGATAAGCTTACCGCGAGCCTTAGCCTTAGCCCGTTGTAAGCCTCAAGCTGAGTTTAATCCTTATCCTGAATCCGTCATAAACTCAAGCTAAAGCCTAAGCCGAACCCACTGTCTGACACTGTTTTCACCTCAGCCGTAAGAACTGGCTAAAGTTCAACGTTTCCAAAGATTTTCGTAAAAAGTTTAGTTTGATCGAAAATGTTACTTTTCCAGAAATGCTCGACATAACACTGGAATAAAAGGATAGAAAGAAATATGTCAGAAGTGAGTGATGCCAAGAAACAAGTGGCAAAACCTCTCGGTGCCAAAACGGCTGACAAAACGTCTTGATTCCGTAAGTATGGCAGAGTCCATTAAGTCAGGTATAAGGATTCGTGTGCGCACGAGAACGTTTTTAGGGTTAGAGTAATTAATGAAATGATTTGGACCTGCTGAAGAGTTCTTTGCAAACGCTATTTTGACCAGAGTGCGAAATGCGGAAGAGTTGTTCGATTTCCAACTGCATCATAGGATCATCGAAGAAAATATTTCGGATTTGAGAGGTTTCGTTGATCCATTCACTCAGTTCATTAACTGAAGATATCAGCGCGACACGTCTCGATTTTCGCAGCCATGAGATAACCTTAAACATAATTATTTCAATAATTACTAAGCAATTGTTTTCGAAAGATGTATCAGCAGGCAGAAAAATTACATTTCTTTCTATTGATTCAAGCAAAAGTATTAGGAGAAATTATCCGATCGAAAGAATCATAATTCATCAGTGCCAAAGAATAAAATTTAAAATAGGAATTACATGCCGAAGCTGAAAGAGACAACAATATGCGCTCGAATGCGTATTTCAGTAATCCAAAGTGTTGCGTTGACCAGTCCTTAGACAAGAGAATCTCGTGTAAGGAATAACAAAATACTGGATAGTTGTAATTATTGAACGGAATAGATAACCTTCTGATAGTGAATAATAGCCTCGTCCCGTCTCTGCGCTTTGCATTTTATCATGTTGATCATAAAATCTACCTTTGTATCCACACATATTGGTGCTAACATCTCACATACATCACTATCCGCTATATCCTTACAATCCTCTACAAATACATGTACTTGGGTAATTTTCATCCGTCGGACAACCATCAACAGTTGAAACTCATCATACCTCCACGGTATAATACTCAATCAGTTTTTACCTTATTTTTGAAATGAACATTTTTCACGCGTAGCTAACAGGCTGTAATTATTTGTTATTCTAGATATTTATCATTTTCCAGGTCACACCCTGAATTTACTTTATTCAGTTCGTGTGGTTCATGCTCATCAGAATAAAAGTTGTAAGATTTTAACATTTAAAGCAATTCTGCGCGTAATAGCTTTTGAACGACTGTGAGGCAAACAGCTCCATCGTTACTTCTCGCCAATTCTCAATCATAATTGAAACATGATATTGTAACACAAAATGGAAACGTAATATCGTCATGAGAAGGTACTGCTTGAAATTATTTGTTCACCTTTACATCAGTCTATCATAATTCATGAATATGGTATTCGGAAGTAAAAATTACCTGGTTCACAAGGCGACTGTGGGTGATTACCTGAAAGCATCATCCGCTTAAAAATGACCCACCATCACAAATCTGACTGAGACTGTCAACGATTGCTAATATACAATTAATGGCAAATACACAAGCCTAAAAATTTGAAGTAGCAAACTTGAACATAGTGCAATGCATTTCAGCATTGCAAACAAACTCCTTCTAAATTTTTGAAAAGAAAAACATTCATTCGTCAAGAATATATCACTTTCGAATATCAGCATCGAGGCATAATTTAATAGCTCTGTATTTGGTTGCCTCTCTATTCGAACTGTCCAACCAACCCAATTCCGGATGTATTCTGTTGGGTGCATCTGATATCGGTAGATTGTTCGGTTGCATTGGCTGATGGGATTCATCAGGATGACTTATATTGAGCGAATGGAATGGCCACAGCCCGGATCCTGAAAGAAAACGTTTCTCAATAGATAAAGTATGAATCAATGTGTGAACGGCATCAAGCATTGATCAGTGAATAATATATCGAGAATCAGGTATTCAGTAACGAAGAGAGTTCGACATTGATATGCTAATCAATTATTTATTTCATGAGAGCAAATAAACTTGCTTCGGCGGTTACGGAAAGGAGTAAATTCAAGATCTTCGACAAATGGATACAGAAAACGAACCATCAGGCGACTTGCCAGGAATATTTAGCGTCGGTCGATTGCTTGGATGCGGTGACTGGGGTAAACGATGAGAACTGAAGGGAGGAAAATGTGGAAAGTCTGGCCATAAACCTCCAACTGATCCTGAATGAAAACGTTCTTCAATAAGTGGGAAGCGAATTATTCCGTTAATGGCATCAAGGACAAATTAGTGAAGAATGTATTGAGAACCAAGTATTCAGTTACAAAAAGCTTTTGGCATTGATATGCTGATCAACCTTCCATTTCGTGAGAGAAAATAAAATTACTTGGGTTGTTACAAAAGGAAATAAATTCAATTTCATTTACAAATGGATGCAGGAAACAAACCCTCCTGCGATTCACCAGGGATGTTTAGTATCGGTCGATTGCTCGACCTTACCGGTTGAGGGAAGTGATTAATTATGTCTGTAATGAAAGAGGGGGATGCGGGAAGTCTGAGCGCGAAGCTACAACTGATCCGGAACGAAAACGTTCCTCAAAAAGTGCAAGCTAAATCAATCTATTAACAGTATCGTGCGCTGATTAGTGAGGAAAGTACACATCGAGAATCAAGTCTCCAGAAAAATCTTCTGTAGCTTTGGATATGTCGAATTGTCTCCCAGAAGCAGACTTGAAAAGCTCGTCTAACCTCATTCCTTGTCAAAGTTGTTGAATATTGAAGGAAAATTGCGCAGTGAATAGAGTGCGACAGGATTATGGAAGTGAATATAGCTCAATGGAGACCTTTCTCCGAAAGATGCATGTGTGACTGAAAGTTGAAATTAGACGATCAGCTACAGCGAGTTTCGTACTTATTTCGGTTGATTAACTTGTTGAAGACCATACTGCTTATTTTGAGATCAATCCATGATTGTTAAGCCATTTGTAAATCAGTTGGAGGAAAAGCAATAAATTTGACGCGTTTATCTCCACAGTATGCTGGCTACCTACTCTACACCAGAAGAACGCAAGTGAGCTGCCTTCTCTCCATGTTAATTTTCATGAGTACCGTGCGTCAAAATATCGATGCTTGCTGCATTCATTTGGCGGTTCAACACATACTCGCAGGTAGAGCTCGGCAAGGTCATTTGTTGGGCAGCCCTGTTATTTGCGTTCACCATCAAATTGCTTTCTGTCAGCTTGTTTTATATACCTAAATTTACGGGTGCCGTTGATTTTGCAACTAGTTTTCCAGGGCGTGTCTCAGTACAATAGACTTTTGTCTTTGAAGCAGATTGGGGCCATGAGTGATGATATTTCGTGAATAAAACCTATGGACATTGTGAACGAAACTTCCAATAGCGAGAATATCGATGACGCCGTTATTTTCGATGAACAGAACATGTATAATCCAGGATTAACTCATGTAACAACCATCTAAATCATGCCTGGCTTCCGATAAAACCAATTTTGATATTGCAAGAGAAACGGTTTCACCAACGACATGGAGGAGTTTGATGTCTGAGTGGACGAAAACCAAACAAATTACCCCGGAACATGCTCAAGGAGAAACCAATCTCTTGCATTAGTGCACAGGAACAGTCCGTTGGAATGTTTTCATGATAGAACAATCGCAGACATTATTAAGCAAAGTTCATATATGCCTTATCAAAAACAGAAATCAATTTCATCTTTCGCACAGCCGCTCGAGGAAATTCATTGAAAGTTCACTGCTCAAGAGCCGTCATCCTCAGACGAAAATTTTTTGCCAGACGAAAATCTTTCACAGCCGAGTACCCAAAATCGTTCATTCATGTAAATTCATTCGCCAAGGCAATCGCTAATTCATCCCATTAGTGCCGCTATTAGCTGAGAAACCGACAAGATTTTGTCACCGACGATAATACAAGAAAAATATAATGGTTCCTTCGCATACAACACCAATAACGGAAAATCTACGCGCAATTAGGGAGGAACAGAAACGAGACAACTACCTCCAGAGAAGTATGCATAGTGACGAAGCAAACATACACGATACAAACTTAAAAATAGGAATGATAAATCATAAGTCCAACCTGGAGGATGCTTTCCGTTCGGCAAATTTGGTACTGGGAGATTGCCCAATCCATGTGGAAGTCGAGGCAAGTGGGGCATATGCGGCAATTGGGGCATATGCGGGAAGTGGGGCATATGCGGCATGTGAGGGAATGGCATGTGCGGGAACGGCATGTTGATGGGTCCAGATGGCGCCTCAGGCATATCCGGCCAGCCCACTGGCCATGGAGCTATGCCAGGAGTTGGACCCGTAATTCCACCATTCGGACCCACTCTAACGGGTACTCCCCATGGTGACACTGGAGCTGGTTGACCATCCGGTCCCTTGGGCCATTTCATTCCACCCGGGCCTTCTTCCATCGGCTTTCCATCTGGCGTGGTTGGCCACGGTTCTCCGGTTGGCGTTCTTGGTTGTGGTTCTCCATTCGGTAGCGTTGGCCATGGAGGGCTGAACGGTCCACGCGGCAAGACTATATGTTTCGGCATGGGAGGGAATCCAACTGGCCAAGGACCGACACCGGGTCCAAGAGGATTTAGTCCTCCGGTTGGACCCACTAACCAAGGCACTCCCCACGGTGACACAGGTACGAGTTGACCATTCGGTCCCTTGGGCCATCTCAGTCCACCCGGTCCTTCTTCCTTCGGCTTTCCATCTGGCGTGGTTGGCCAAGGTTCTCCGGTTGGTGTTCTTGGCTGTGGTGTACCGTCCGGTAACGTTGGCCATGGATGGCTAAATGGTCCATTTGGAATTCTAGGCAAGTGGGGCATATGCGGCAAGTGGGGCATATGCGGGAAGTGGGGCATATGCGGCAAGTGGGGCATATGCGGCAAGTGGGGCATATGCGGGAAATGGGGCATATGCGGGAAGTGGGGCATATGCGGCATGTGAGGGAATGGCATGTGCGGGAACGGCATGCTGATGGGTGCAGATGGCGCCTCAGGCATATCCGGCCAGCCCACTGGCCATGGAGCTATGCCAGGAGTTGGACCCGTAATTCCACCATTCGGACCCACTCTAACGGGTACTCCCCATGGTGACACAGGTGCGGGCTGACCATCCGGTCCCTTGGGCCATTTCATTCCACCCGGGCCTTCTTCCATCGGCCTTCCATCTGGCGTGGTTGGCCACGGTTCTCCGGTTGGCGTTCTTGGTTGTGGTTCTCCGTTCGGTAGCGTTGGCCATGGAGGGCTGAACGGTCCACGCGGCAAGACTATATGTTTCGGCATGGGAGGGAATCCAACTGGCCAAGGACCGACTCCGGGTCCAAGAGGATTTAGTCCTCCGGTTGGACCCACTAACCAAGGCACTCCCCACGGTGACACAGGTACGGGTTGACCATTCGGTCCCTTGGGCCATCTCAGTCCACCCGGTCCTTCTTCCTTCGGCTTTCCATCTGGCGTGGTTGGCCAAGGTTCTCCGGTTGGTGTTCTTGGCTGTGGTGTACCGTCCGGTAACGTTGGCCATGGATGGCTAAATGGTCCATTTGGAATTCTAGGCAAGTGGGGCATATGCGGCAAGTGGGGCATATGCGGGAAATGGGGCATATGCGGGAAGTGGGGCATATGCGGCATGTGAGGGAATGGCATGTGCGGGAACGGCATGCTGATGGGTCCAGATGGCGCCTCAGGCATATCCGGCCAGCCCACTGGCCATGGAGCTATGCCAGGAGTTGGACCCGTAATTCCACCATTCGGACCCACTCTAACGGGTACTCCCCATGGTGACACAGGTGCGGGCTGACCATCCGGTCCCTTGGGCCATTTCATTCCACCCGGGCCTTCTTCCATCGGCCTTCCATCTGGCGTGGTTGGCCACGGTTCTCCGGTTGGCGTTCTTGGTTGTGGTTCTCCGTTCGGTAGCGTTGGCCATGGAGGGCTGAACGGTCCACGCGGCAAGACTATATGTTTCGGCATGGGAGGGAATCCAACTGGCCAAGGACCGACACCGGGTCCAAGAGGATTTAGTCCTCCGGTTGGACCCACTAACCAAGGCACTCCCCACGGTGACACAGGTACGAGTTGACCATTCGGTCCCTTGGGCCATCTCAGTCCACCCGGTCCTTCTTCCTTCGGCTTTCCATCTGGCGTGGTTGGCCAAGGTTCTCCGGTTGGTGTTCTTGGCTGTGGTGTACCGTCCGGTAACGTTGGCCATGGATGGCTAAATGGTCCATTTGGAATTCTAGGCAAGTGGGGCATATGCGGCAAGTGGGGCATATGCGGGAAGTGGGGCATATGCGAGTGGGGCATATGCGGCAAGTGGGGCATATGCGGGAAATGGGGCATATGCGGGAAGTGGGGCATATGCGGCATGTGAGGGAATGGCATGTGCGGGAACGGCATGCTGATGGGTGCAGATGGCGCCTCAGGCATATCCGGCCAGCCCACTGGCCATGGAGCTATGCCAGGAGTTGGACCCGTAATTCCACCATTCGGACCCACTCTAACGGGTACTCCCCATGGTGACACAGGTGCGGGCTGACCATCCGGTCCCTTGGGCCATTTCATTCCACCCGGGCCTTCTTCCATCGGCCTTCCATCTGGCGTGGTTGGCCACGGTTCTCCGGTTGGCGTTCTTGGTTGTGGTTCTCCGTTCGGTAGCGTTGGCCATGGAGGGCTGAACGGTCCACGCGGCAAGACTATATGTTTCGGCATGGGAGGGAATCCAACTGGCCAAGGACCGACTCCGGGTCCAAGAGGATTTAGTCCTCCGGTTGGACCCACTAACCAAGGCACTCCCCACGGTGACACAGGTACGGGTTGACCATTCGGTCCCTTGGGCCATCTCAGTCCACCCGGTCCTTCTTCCTTCGGCTTTCCATCTGGCGTGGTTGGCCAAGGTTCTCCGGTTGGTGTTCTTGGCTGTGGTGTACCGTCCGGTAACGTTGGCCATGGATGGCTAAATGGTCCATTTGGAATTCTAGGCAAGTGGGGCATATGCGGCAAGTGGGGCATATGCGGGAAATGGGGCATATGCGGGAAGTGGGGCATATGCGGCATGTGAGGGAATGGCATGTGCGGGAACGGCATGCTGATGGGTCCAGATGGCGCCTCAGGCATATCCGGCCAGCCCACTGGCCATGGAGCTATGCCAGGAGTTGGACCCGTAATTCCACCATTCGGACCCACTCTAACGGGTACTCCCCATGGTGACACAGGTGCGGGCTGACCATCCGGTCCCTTGGGCCATTTCATTCCACCCGGGCCTTCTTCCATCGGCCTTCCATCTGGCGTGGTTGGCCACGGTTCTCCGGTTGGCGTTCTTGGTTGTGGTTCTCCGTTCGGTAGCGTTGGCCATGGAGGGCTGAACGGTCCACGCGGCAAGACTATATGTTTCGGCATGGGAGGGAATCCAACTGGCCAAGGACCGACTCCGGGTCCAAGAGGATTTAGTCCTCCGGTTGGACCCACTAACCAAGGCACTCCCCACGGTGACACAGGTACGAGTTGACCATTCGGTCCCTTGGGCCATCTCAGTCCACCCGGTCCTTCTTCCTTCGGCTTTCCATCTGGCGTGGTTGGCCACGGTTCTCCGGTTGGCGTTCTTGGCTGTGGTGCACCGTCCGGTAACGTTGGCCATGGAGGGCTAAATGGTCCATTTGGAAGTCGAGGCAAGTGGGGCATATGCGGCAAGTGGGGCATATGCGGGAAGTGGGGCATATGCGGGAAGTGGGGCATATGCGGCAAGTGGGGCATATGCGGCAAGTGGGGCATATGCGGGAAATGGGGCATATGCGGGAAGTGGGGCATATGCGGCATGTGAGGGAATGGCGTGTTGATGGGTCCAGATGGCGCCTCAGGCATATCCGGCCAGCCCACTGGCCATGGAGCTATACCAGGAGTTGGACCCAGAATTCCACCATTCGGACCCACTCTAACGGGTACTCCCCATGGTGACACTGGAGCTGGTTGACCATCCGGTCCCTTGGGCCATTTCATTCCACCCGGGCCTTCTTCCATCGGCTTTCCATCTGGCGTGGTTGGCCACGGTTCTCCGGTTGGCGTTCTTGGTTGTGGTTCTCCATTCGGTAGCGTTGGCCATGGAGGGCTGAACGGTCCAGGCGGCAAGACTATATGTTTCGGCATTGGAGGGAATCCAACTGGCCAAGGACTGACTCCGGGTCCAAGAGGATTTAGTCCTCCGGTTGGACCAACTAACCAAGGCACTCCCCACGGTGACACAGGTACGAGTTGACCATTCGGTCCCCTGGGCCATCTCAGTCCACCCGGTCCTTCTTCCTTCGGCTTTCCATCTGGCGTGGTTGGCCACGGTTCTCCGGTTGGCGTTCTTGGCTGTGGTACACCGTCCGGTAACGTTGGCCATGGAGGGCTAAATGGTCCATATGGAAGTCGAGGCAAATGGGGCATATGCGGCAAGTGGGGCATATGCGGGAAATGGGGCATATGCGGGAAATGGGGCATATGCGGGAAGTGGGGCATATGCGGCATGTGAGGGAATGGCGTGTTGATGGGTCCAGATGGCGCCTCAGGCATATCCGGCCAGCCCACTGGCCATGGAGCTATACCAGGAGTTGGACCCAGAATTCCACCATTCGGACCCACTCTAACGGGTACTCCCCATGGTGACACTGGAGCTGGTTGACCATCCGGTCCCTTGGGCCATTTCATTCCACCCGGGCCTTCTTCCATCGGCTTTCCATCTGGCGTGGTTGGCCACGGTTCTCCGGTTGGCGTTCTTGGTTGTGGTTCTCCATTCGGTAGCGTTGGCCATGGAGGGCTGAACGGTCCAGGCGGCAAGACTATATGTTTCGGCATTGGAGGGAATCCAACTGGCCAAGGACTGACTCCGGGTCCAAGAGGATTTAGTCCTCCGGTTGGACCAACTAACCAAGGCACTCCCCACGGTGACACAGGTACGAGTTGACCATTCGGTCCCCTGGGCCATCTCAGTCCGCCCGGTCCTTCTTCCTTCGGCTTTCCATCTGGCGTGGTTGGCCACGGTTCTCCGGTTGGCGTTCTTGGCTGTGGTACACCGTCCGGTAACGTTGGCCATGGAGGGCTAAATGGTCCATTTGGAAGTCGAGGCAAATGGGGCATATGCGGCAAGTGGGGCATATGCGGGAAATGGGGCATATGCGGGAAGTGGGGCATATGCGGCATGTGAGGGAATGGCGTGTTGATGGGTCCAGATGGCGCCTCAGGCATATCCGGCCAGCCCACTGGCCATGGAGCTATACCAGGAGTTGGACCCAGAATTCCACCATTCGGACCCACTCTAACGGGTACTCCCCATGGTGACACTGGAGCTGGTTGACCATCCGGTCCCTTGGGCCATTTCATTCCACCCGGGCCTTCTTCCATCGGCTTTCCATCTGGCGTGGTTGGCCACGGTTCTCCGGTTGGCGTTCTTGGTTGTGGTTCTCCATTCGGTAGCGTTGGCCATGGAGGGCTGAACGGTCCAGGCGGCAAGACTATATGTTTCGGCATGGGAGGGAATCCAACTGGCCAAGGACTGACTCCGGGTCCAAGAGGATTTAGTCCTCCGGTTGGACCAACTAACCAAGGCACTCCCCACGGTGACACAGGTACGAGTTGACCATTCGGTCCCCTGGGCCATCTCAGTCCACCCGGTCCTTCTTCCTTCGGCTTTCCATCTGGCGTGGTTGGCCACGGTTCTCCGGTTGGCGTTCTTGGCTGTGGTGCACCGTCCGGTAACGTTGGCCATGGAGGGCTAAATGGTCCATTTGGAAGTCGAGGCAAATGGGGCATATGCGGCAAGTGGGGCATATGCGGGAAATGGGGCATATGCGGGAAGTGGGGCATATGCGGCATGTGAGGGAATGGCGTGTTGATGGGTCCAGATGGCGCCTCAGGCATATCCGGCCAGCCCACTGGCCATGGAGCTATACCAGGAGTTGGACCCAGAATTCCACCATTCGGACCCACTCTAACGGGTACTCCCCATGGTGACACTGGAGCTGGTTGACCATCCGGTCCCCTGGGCCATTTCATTCCACCCGGGCCTTCTTCCATCGGCTTTCCATCTGGCGTGGTTGGCCACGGTTCTCCGGTTGGCGTTCTTGGTTGTGGTTCTCCATTCGGTAGCGTTGGCCATGGAGGGCTGAACGGTCCAGGCGGCAAGACTATATGTTTCGGCATGGGAGGGAATCCAACTGGCCAAGGACTGACTCCGGGTCCAAGAGGATTTAGTCCTCCGGTTGGACCAACTAACCAAGGCACTCCCCACGGTGACACAGGTACGAGTCGACCATTCGGTCCCTTGGGCCATCTCAGTCCACCCGGTCCTTCTTCCTTCGGCTTTCCATCTGGCGTGGTTGGCCACGGTTCTCCGGTTGGCGTTCTTGGCTGTGGTGCACCGTCCGGTAACGTTGGCCATGGAGGGCTAAATGGTCCATTTGGAAGTCGAGGCAAGCGGGGCATATGCGGCAAGTGGGGCATATGCGGCATGTTGGGCATATGCGGGAAATGGGGCATATGCGGCATGTGAGGGAATGGCGTGTTGATGGGTCCAGATGGCGCCTCAGGCATATCCGGCCAGCCCACTGGCCATGGAGCTATACCAGGAGTTGGACCCAGAATTCCACCATTCGGACCCACTCTAACGGGTACTCCCCATGGTGACACTGGAGCTGGTTGACCATCCGGTCCCTTGGGCCATTTCATTCCACCCGGGCCTTCTTCCATCGGCTTTCCATCTGGCGTGGTTGGCCACGGTTCTCCGGTTGGCGTTCTTGGTTGTGGTTCTCCATTCGGTAGCGTTGGCCATGGAGGGCTGAACGGTCCAGGCGGCAAGACTATATGTTTCGGCATGGGAGGGAATCCAACTGGCCAAGGACTGACTCCGGGTCCAAGAGGATTTAGTCCTCCGGTTGGACCAACTAACCAAGGCACTCCCCACGGTGACACAGGTACGAGTTGACCATTCGGTCCCCTGGGCCATCTCAGTCCACCCGGTCCTTCTTCGTTCGGCTTTCCATCTGGCGTGGTTGGCCACGGTTCTCCGGTTGGCGTTCTTGGCTGTGGTCCACCGTCCGGTAACGTTGGCCATGGAGGGCTAAATGGTCCATTTGGAAGTCGAGGCAAGCGGGGCATATGCGGCAAGTGGGGCATATGCGGCATGTTGGGCATATGCGGCATGTGAGGGAATGGCATGTTGATGGGTCCAGATGGCGCCTCAGGCATATCCGGCCAGCCCACTGGCCATGGAGCTATACCAGGAGTTGGACCCAGAATTCCACCATTCGGACCCACTCTGAAGGGTACTCCCCATGGTGACACTGGTGCGGGTTGACCATCCGGTCCCTTGGGCCATTTCATTCCACCCGGGCCTTCTTCCATTGGCTTTCCATCTGGCGTAGTTGGCCACGGTTCTCCGGTTGGCGTTCTTGGTTGTGGTTCTCCATTCGGTAGCGTTGGCCATGGAGGGCTGAACGGTCCAGGCGGCAAGACTATATGTTTCGGCATGGGAGGGAATCCAACTGGCCAAGGACTGACTCCGGGTCCAAGAGGATTTAGTCCTCCGGTTGGACCAACTAACCAAGGCACTCCCCACGGTGACACAGGTACGAGTTGACCATTCGGTCCCTTGGGCCATCTCAGTCCACCCGGTCCTTCTTCCTTCGGCTTTCCATCTGGCGTGGTTGGCCACGGTTCTCCGGTTGGCGTTCTTGGCTGTGGTCCACCGTCCGGTAACGTTGGCCATGGAGGGCTAAATGGTCCATTTGGAAGTCGAGGCAAGCGGGGCATATGCGGCAAGTGGGGCATATGCGGCATGTTGGGCATATGCGGGAAATGGGGCATATGCGGCATGTGAGGGAATGGCGTGTTGATGGGTCCAGATGGCGCCTCAGGCATATCCGGCCAGCCCACTGGCCATGGAGCTATACCAGGAGTTGGACCCAGAATTCCACCATTCGGACCCACTCTGAAGGGTACTCCCCATGGTGACACTGGTGCGGGTTGACCATCCGGTCCCTTGGGCCATTTCATTCCACCCGGGCCTTCTTCCATTGGCTTTCCATCTGGCGTAGTTGGCCACGGTTCTCCGGTTGGCGTTCTTGGTTGTGGTTCTCCATTCGGTAGCGTTGGCCATGGAGGGCTGAACGGTCCAGGGGGCAAGACTATATGTTTCGGCATGGGAGGGAATCCAACTGGCCAAGGACTGACTCCGGGTCCAAGAGGATTTAGTCCTCCGGTTGGACCAACTAACCAAGGCACTCCCCACGGTGACACAGGTACGAGTTGACCATTCGGTCCCTTGGGCCATCTCAGTCCACCCGGTCCTTCTTCCTTCGGCTTTCCATCTGGCGTGGTTGGCCACGGTTCTCCGGTTGGCGTTCTTGGCTGTGG
>JAPYMA010000398.1:0-41138 GCA_035041965.1 Anisakis pegreffii
TACATAATAAGCACCAACAAGACAAAAACAAGACCGACAGCGATAGCGATTACGAATTCAACGGATCATTTACTCATACTCGCTGGACTACAAAACAACATCTCACACAACCATCTCTTTTCATCGAGGAGTCAGTCAGTCTCTCGAAAGTCATCGTTCCAACAACACAATTTGAAGGGTTCAAGAACGAATTTTGCTGATGCTAATTTAATTTCTTGATTGAGAGGTTCAAATTCGAATTTCTTCAGTTTCTCGCATTTCAAGCTCAATCATACCGTTGGTGCTTAACATGAACGATTCAAATTTCTTGATCTATCGTATTTCAAAAATCTATGCAATCCCGACATTACTTCACTTCAAGCTCACTCATACCATTGCTACTTAACAATATAACTGCCAAGTTCGTATCACTGACAATTCGCAACAGTCATATAAACATCATAAATCATCACAAAAAACAAAAAAACATTTCGATCAACTATCAAATTCGAATAATGCGTTGAAACAGTGAGACAGTCAAATTAAATCAAATCAAAAAACCAGTATGGATTCAATAGGAAAGTACAAAGACTGCCGTCAAAATGAAGCAAAATTATGAAAAGTTTCCCGAACAAACAACCCTTTTGAAACAAAAAGAAAACGAAAATGGAACATACCGTGTTGGACTGGTCAGCACGGGGCTATTCACCGTTTTCGCCGGATCACCATTAGCATTCGCCGACGGTATCAATGGTGTCAAAAAACTCGGCGAATTCAGCAGTGACGGGGCCGGTACAAACCCATTTAGCTTTTGCACTTGAGCTAATGCATCTGAAATGTTTTCATCATTATTCATCAAAAAATATTTTTCTCCTTAACATTTTTCCTCCACAACTTTTGACATCATTCACTTTGTCATCACTTTATGCTCACGTAAATTTTGAATGTTCCTATTCGAATGATATTCACTGAAGTTGAACCAATCAATTCTCAACAGTTTCTTATTATTTCTTTTCTCGTCTTCAGTCATTTTCTCAGCAAGGGCAGCACTGATAAGAATAATAATAATAATGTTACCAACGCTGATAAAACTGATCAAGAAATGATCGATAAGAACAATAATAGTAAAAGTAGTGATAACTGTGATAACAACAGCAATAATGATAACAGAAGTGCCTCATCGCTGAAACAGCTGAAAAGCAGTTTACGTTTGGATTTCTCGTCATCGTCGTACAAAAAGCAGACGTATGCTGGGGATTTGTTCTCGTTGTTTAAAAATTCACCTGGTTTTTTTACGCAAGGTTGGTGGTGCAGAAATTTTTGTGTTGATTTATTGAGTCGTGTAGAGAACAATTTACAATTGCCTATATGGTTAAGTAGATTTTGGTATGGGTACACTGAATAATTTTGAATATCGATGTGGTGATTAGAAGGCTTCGATTCGAGTTATGATAATAATGATAATGATAAACGCAATTGGATTTCTCGTCATTGTCATACAAAAGAATCGGTCGTACATTCATGAGATAGGTTTTGGATGAAAATAATTTTTTTGAGGGAGAATAACTGAAGATGAGGAAAGAAATTGCAAGAAAAATTATTGAGAAGGGACTGATTATTGAACAAGCTGTGTACCAACTGGCCAATACAAGAGAATTTCATTTGTTTTTGAATTTGTTTCGTTGGTTTTATGTTTTGACGATGATATTTGTTGTGAGGATGTTTTGATAATGATGTTTGTATGTTCAGCATCAGCCACTACACCGACCCCAACAAAAGTGTTGTATCCCACCGATGTTACAATGGCACAACGGCAGTACGCACAAGGATTTTTAGGTGAACTTTTGAACTGTTCGTTTGTTATTGTTTCTTGAAACTTTATTGTTGTGTTAGAAATGTTCTTGAGAATTATTTTATGAAGCAAATGCGGAATGTGCGGAAGTTGGAGAAATTTCTTTTCGATTTCAATTCATTTAGATCGATTTCAAATATTTGTTATTTTGCCCTTTCGTTAATGTCATTATGTAATCAATCATCGTAGAAAAGAGAAGTGGTTGTTGATTGGACTAACTGTTTTTTCGTCGTTATGAAAAACTTGTAAGAAAGAGAGATTCTTGGAAATTTCCGTGAAATGTTTGCGATGAAACGATTAAATAAAGGCATGAATGATCAGCTGGAGCCGATTTTAGTTTTTTCTAGTTTCGAGTTTAATGGAAACAATATTTGGAAAATATTTATTCTTTTCATTGAAAAACCAGAATTGAAATTTCAAGTTCGCAGTCGCTCTTTTCATTGTTTTGGTGTTGGATGATTGATAGAGGAGGAATGCAACGCAAAAGAAATATTGCTTAATCATGAATATTATTCGCATAATCACGATAATTTATTTTGTTTCTTTTCGATATTATGAATGAATAATCAATTGATGGCCGATTCATCGGTTTTATCGTTTTCATGTTTCCTGAATAATTTTTTTCACTTTTCATGCAAATTGTTCATTTTCGAAATTCGTCAATTTTCTTCTTTTAACAAAACAGAATAATTCAACCTTCAAACAAGTTCCATGTGAAATATTTTGCGTTCTGTTTTGAATAGAATGGATTCGATGGGATTCAATGAAATGATTCAGTAACAAATGATTCAGATGAAATGAAAATAATGAAATAATTAACCTAATGAATGAGTCAAACATTGTTACGCATTATAATTGTCGTTTAGTTGTTGGCTTTTTTTTGAATATTCGATTCTGAATTTTAGCGATCGATCGGAAAACTTGAAATTTTGTAATACATTCATGAGACAGTGTTTGGTGGAAAACAAATTTTTGAGGAAAATGACTGAAGACGAGAAAAGAAATAATAAGAAACTGTTGAGAATTGATTGGTTCAACTTCAGTGAATATCATTCGAATAGGAACATTCAAAATTTACGTGAGCATAAAGTGATGACAAAGTGAATGATGTCAAAAGTTGTGGAGGAAAAATGTTAAGGAGAAAAATATTTTTTGATGAATAATGATGAAAACATTTCAGATGCATTAGCTCAAGTGCAAAAGCTAAATGGGTTTGTACCGGCCCCGTCACTGCTGAATTCGCCGAGTTTTTTGACACCATTGATACCGTCGGCGAATGCTAATGGTGATCCGGCGAAAACGGTGAATAGCCCCGTGCTGACCAGTCCAACACGGTATGTTCCATTTTCGTTTTCTTTTTGTTTCAAAAGGGTTGTTTGTTCGGGAAACTTTTCATAATTTTGCTTCATTTTGACGGCAGTCTTTGTACTTTCCTATTGAATCCATACTGGTTTTTTGATTTGATTTAATTTGACTGTCTCACTGTTTCAACGCATTATTCGAATTTGATAGTTGATCGAAATGTTTTTTTGTTTTTTTGTGATGATTTATGATGTTTATATGACTGTTGCGAATTGTCAGTGATACGAACTTGGCAGTTATATTGTTAAGTAGCAATGGTATGAGTGAGCTTGAAGTGAAGTAATGTCGGGATTGCATAGATTTTTGAAATACGATAGATCAAGAAATTTGAATCGTTCATGTTAAGCACCAACGGTATGATTGAGCTTGAAATGCGAGAAACTGAAGAAATTCGAATTTGAACCTCTCAATCAAGAAATTAAATTAGCATCAGCAAAATTCGTTCTTGAACCCTTCAAATTGTGTTGTTGGAACGATGACTTTCGAGAGACTGACTGACTCCTCGATGAAAAGAGATGGTTGTGTGAGATGTTGTTTTGTAGTCCAGCGAGTATGAGTAAATGATCCGTTGAATTCGTAATCGCTATCGCTGTCGGTCTTGTTTTTGTCTTATCTGATAGCTTCATGATGTTTACAGTGATATTCATGGTATCTTCTGAGAGTCCATGCGTTTTCATGCTGATTTGATCAGTCTTTATGATCAATTTATTATTTTATAAGTCACGCAGCTCAACTTTTGATTGATGCAGTGAGGCAATAATTAGTGATAATTTTTCATTCAGTGAGAATATCAGAAAGAAATGGATATGTTTATTCATGTTGGTGATTATATGCATACTAGTTTATTTAGGTCAGAGATACTCGGATCACTTTGGGGGTACGAGATGGTATTCCAGAGAGTGTTCGATAATAGGCATGTTTTCAAAATTTATAAAAATGTGCTAAATGTGCTTATCCCATTCGCGACAACACACATCCCATATACTTAAAAGAGTTATAACTTAATACTCGTTTGTCGATCTAGACAAAATCCAGAAATCGCTTTGATGCATAGGCAGACATGTGGATTGCTATCCGTAGCAGAATGCCACGCTTTCAAAAGCTTTGTGTTAGTAAACAGGAACAAATGAGACGTTGAATTTTAAAGTATCACAATTAACGAAATTTGATGCATGAATGAAAATTTATTGCGAGTTTGCGCAGTTTTTACTTTTTTTGTCGCATTTTTTTCTTTCTCAAATGATCACTTTTTATATTTCCCAAACGATCGTTATATAAGAATTGATTATAAAAAATTCTTTCGGTTGCGTTTACTTTCATTCTTACATAAACTATTATTGTTGTGAGGGGTACGAGAACATTTTAGAAATTTTCTGGTGGGTGCGCGTGAAATAAAAGTTGAGAACCACTCATACAGGTGGATGTATGCGCATATCAGCTTATAAGCGATGGTGTGTTAATGATATGAACGGAAAATTTTGATTTATTGAATATGAAGGTATTCGAGTGGTTACATTATTGAACTCGTACTTGAGGTGAGATTTGCACTTGAAACGACAGTTTGACAATTTGTGATGTTGTAATGGAATTTGACAGGTGTGTTGAGCGATTGATTGCTTGAGAATCTTTATGCGCTTATCCGCGAAAATCCCGTCAAATTCTGAAATTTTTCTATTCGGTCGTTCCTCGTTAACAAGCGATTTCTGACAGCGTTGAGTGGGAAAAGAAGTGATAAACGATAGGCTAAGTGACATGTGATGAAATGAATGATGGATGATGAGTGGAGCAACTTATTACGTTGAGAACGAAGAAATCTTTAGTCTTTAATTTACGATAATGAACGGTGTTTAGGACGATATTTTTTCATGCGTTTAGTAAACATTCAGCGAATTAGTGTGATTTGATTAATGTGAAGTGGAACAATATTGGTTTTATTTTCGTTAGTATTTTTTCATGATCTTTTTATTTATTCGATATGAATGATTAAAAAGATTATGAATATGCAGAAAGAGAGAATTTTTGGTAGAAAAAAAATTTCATGATTCATGATCAATGCATGATTCAGCTAGCGAATTCATCAGCGTTATGTAAGAAATCAGGAATTTTATCAGTGTTTTGCAAAATGCTAAATCACGAATTGGGTTGGTGTGAATGAAGAGTAGAGAGAATATCGTTGACAGTGTGATATTGGTAGTTAGTAAGTTGAGATTATAGTGCTAGAATCACGGTACTGGAAATTATTAGGTGGTGAAGTGATGACAGTTATTAGGATAATTATAGTGATAAAACAACGATGTAATAATTAGATAGTAAGCAAAGAACGGGTGTAACAAGCGTAGGAAGATGAAATTAGTGTTAATTGCAGTTTATTATTCATGAAATCTAAGGTGTTATTCATCGATGTCGTGGAAAGATGTTAAACGTTTTCGTGTGTGTGTGTGTGATCGAATAGATTATAAGTAGATGAATTTAAACTGAGAGCATTCAAGCGAGAACCGGTTTTGTTAAAGATCACTTCAGCAGAACTGACGTTAAGTTCAAATTCTCATAACTGGAGGGGGGAGGGTATTCTTAGTTATTGTGATAATGGAACATATAACAAAATAAGAAATTGGTTCAGTCATAAATGAACATATCATTATTGTATATGAAGTAAATGGATATTAAAGACATGTTTTTAGTAAGATATGTGGTATAGGGGTAAAATTATGTATACTTATTGTGTGTAATTAGATTTTGCCTGAAAGCGAATTGAGTTTGAAAGAATGTTTTTTAAATTCTTTTTTTTGAAAGATCACTGGAATCACTTGAAATTAAAATTAATCATGCGATGGCAATAATCATCATGGGAATGTTTATTGTCGTCTGCCTTAACTGCGTCACTGATCACTGGAATCACTTGTAGTGATTAATTTGATGACTCATTGATTTGTTCGATCTGTCTGGAACGTTTTGTTGGAAAATGGAATTTTTATTGTTGAATTGAGGGAATGGAATGAAAATGTGAGAAATCGAGTCGAACAGACTTATGACATATTGAGGATTTGATAATGTCGCGATAAGGCGATTACATGAGTTTATGATAACGTGAAAAGTAGAATCAATTCATGGTGATAGTAACAGGAGTGAGCATTCTATTTTTGGAAGTAGTGAAGGATTCGTTTTTGACGGAGTTCGAAGTCAGTTTGGTTTGTTTGAGAGGTAGGAATGTGGCCGAGTTTAAAGATAGTGGAAAACACTAAAAGGTTTATCATGTAAAGATGTATTAATAGTAATAATAGTATGATGAGATATCTTATGATATGATGTCTTATCGTGTCGTGTTGATATCATATTGTTACGTGTGATACTAGTAAGGGACTGATAATTTTATCATAAGATGTGATGAGAACGCTTTTAAAAGGCAGTCGTGAATTTATGCCTTATAAGCGTCATATACTTAAATAGGCGCATGATAATGATGTGCACTCAGTTCTACATTCGTATTTGACAGTGATGTATTCTATAGATTTTGTAGAATGTTAATAAACTTTGCTCATGGAATCTTCATCTTCTCATGTCATATCTCTATGAAGCAGTATATTCCTCGTCATTAACTAATTCAAACTGAGGCTGGAGTTAATTTGAGTTTAACTTGATTTTAAGATCAAATTTGAGGTTGACGATTGTGAACGATTAAACAATGAGTTTGAAATGAGCAGAATGTCCCTTCCGTCTATTCAAAGCCCATAGCAAAGATGATGAACCAAAGTAGTCCGAGTATAATCAGTGTGTACTTCATATTTCTGTTTTTCACACTTTCATATGGAGTAGTCTTAACGAACGATGTTGTTCGCTGTATAATCGAAATAATGAATTTCGCTAGAATTAAGAATTGAGTAAACACAAGAGCAATATAAATTTTTCGAAAATTGTGTGTGTGTACAGTTTAATGCATTCATTTCGTAATACAGTTTCATTTTATTTCATTCGAGCACATATATCGTTTCGAAAATGCGAATAGTATATATCTATAGATAGGATTGTAGATAAATAAGCACATTCGTATGATGGAGAACGAAGAAAAAAAATGAATAGCGTCTGTTCAATATGAGTGAATGTTTGTGTTTATGGTTGGTGGTGGTGTGGCTGATTGTGAGAAGTATCTTCGGTTACGTTTTATTTTAAGTAGGAACAATGTATTTGGAGAATATTTTTATGCTGCTCCATTTTTGAATTCGTTCAAAAAAGTTCTTTTCAATTGCGATGTCTAAATTATGCGTTCAACTTTCAATAATCCAAACTGAAAATTTACAAAATAATTGTACAGTATTATATATTTGGTGACGGAGTTTAGTCTTAACAGATGATGTTTCTAGTTAAGTAGTTTAATCAGTTGAGTTTAGTTAGTTAAGTTGAGCTTGCTGGAAAGATGGACTCCAAGGAAAAGCAGTAGTATTTTTAGAATTTAGATGTGTAGAAAGAATTATTGTATTGTAGCGTCAAATTGGGTTTTGTGTGGCTTTATTTCCGAAATGTTTTGGGATAGTGTTATGATATTGTATTAAATGCGATATGTAATTGATGGACGGATTGTTTGTTTGGCTTTAGAGGAGAGGTGTTGAGTACTTATGATATATTTGTTATGAAGCGGAATAGAATCGAAAAAGTGAACGCCTTCAACTGCAGTTTACATTTCGTTATTTATTATAATATTCATATTTGCACTTTCCTTTCAGTTACCATTTCGTTAAATTATCATCGAAAGAGGACTGCTGGCTGACTTATGCTTATAGTTAGAGTCGTCATTAAAAGATGGGAAAATCTGTTGTGGTTGTTGTTGTTGTTGTTCTTGTACAGTTTATTCAGTTTTTGCTTTCCAATGTCTCACTCAGCTTCTTCTCATCTTCTGAAGCCGTACTTAGTGTATTGCTCGCCACAATGCTTATCGAAATGCTTTTCTGGGTATTATGCTTTCTAAACATCATATTTGTGATATATCTTATTGTGTATGTTCAGTACAGTACAAGTATGTGGCGTTGAGCTAGCATAACGTGTTTTATTAGACATCGTCGTATATGAGGATGTATCAGAGTATTGTATGTACAGATATCGATATAGACGTAGATTAGCATCAGTTATAAATGGTAATGGTTAACCATTTCAATGGATTGAGTTCGTTTTTTTGCGTCAGTTTTTTTTGTTCGGCTCTTTTAGGCGTTTAACTCTTCTTTCATTTAGCGTTTTGCTCCTCCTAGTTCTTTTCAGATGGCGTGTTTGCATTTCATTTCGTCTTCCTCTATTAAGATTCGTTGCCCTACGTATGTATCTAATAAGATTCGTAGTAATTCCGGGAGGATTTGGGATGTGCAATGCCATATCGAAAAGAACTGGATTTAGGAAATCCTGTCTGTGTTGAGACTAGGTAAAAGACCTCCCTTGCGGTCCTTTTGTGTAATTTGAAGATTTCATTTCTTTTTTCGTTTTTCTTTTTTTGAGTTTTGTTTATTTTTCGGAGAATTTCTTTTGATTTTTTCAGTCGTCTATCTCTTCGCTTCAGTAATATCATTTTGTAGTCCTGTTATATCCGTACCCCTCCTTCTTCTCCTTCAGTTTCGTAGTTAGTGTTCTCATTTCCATCGTTTGTCCTCATTTTTCCCCATTCTATTTGCTCTTCGTTTATCTCATTATCTCTTGAATTCCTCATTTGCGTTTGTCTGTTTCGTTCACCTCATTCGCTAAATTCAGCTGATCATCTTTCGGAATAGGAGCGCTGTGAATGGCAGGCAGATCACCGATGGATTTTTTTTAGATGTTCACTTTTTCGTTAGTGAGTTTTTCGCAATTGAGGCCGTTCTCATTTACAGAGACAGCACTACCTATGTATATTAATCCCTTATTGGTGTGTAATATTTTCAGTGAAGAACAGATGATGTTGATAAATTTTTCGAATGGTATAGTTTGTGTTCCAACCCTCATCGATGAGAACTCCATATTCTGAACCATTCTTCCATCATTCTCTCTTGTTGAACTCAGAAGAGTTCAGTCGATCTCGCAGCCGTGCTGTCGTGCGTTCGTAATCTTAATCGTACAAACACACGATCAGACATGCCTATAAAGCAAGCATAACTCCTATTGTGCAATACGTACGGTAGTGTATGGTACGAACTGTATGTACAGTGCGGCATTGTGGTGGTGGTGGTACGATACAGTATGGATAATGTCATGTATTGTATGGAGATATTTTTTGCGAGGGTTGGGTATAGTATAATAGGAAAGCGTTTGAATAATAGTAGCAGTTTTTTGTGGTTGTATAATTTAGGAAGAAGGCATTTTTTGTGCTTTTTGTTGCTATTGTATGGCATAAAATTTATTCGCTCTTTTATTCGTTTGGTCGTTTCGTGGCCGTTAATACATTATTCTGATGTAGATTTGTTGTTGTATGGCATATTTTGGTACAATCGATTTTATTAGTTGCTTCTCCTTCCTTAGTGTTGTTGCCTTTGCAATTTCACGTTTGTGGTGGTGTATTAGAGCGAGACGAGCTGAGCTAGTTGGAATTTTAGTGCTGATTTTGATTTGGGTCTGTCTGATTTTGATCGATTAAGAATCAGTTCATCAGTTCGCATATGACGATGGAATAGGAAGTTTTTGGGTTGTCTGGAATGATTTCATATTTCAAACGCATTTCATTTATGAGTCCATTTGATTTCATTTTGCATTCGATGCGTACTGTTCGAACCATGCCTATCTGTTGTATTTGAACCATGCCTATCTGTTGTATTCAAGTATTGTATTCAACTGAGCTTGACTTGCCTTTAGCACGCTTTGCATTTTTTCCGATGCGTCTTATCTGAAGATTCACTACAGTTATACACATACGTAGGTACATATTTGTATTGCTTTTTACATGATATTGGAGAATGGGTTTTGAGTTTTTGAGTTGAGTTTAGAGTTGTTGAGTGAATGAAGAAACATCGCGAGGAGTGTTTCGGTGTGGCCGTACTGAGTGAGGGGTGGTCGGTATGATGAAAAGATTATCGTTTGTGTTAGATGTATTATCGCTTTTTTGGTTGTTTGGTTTGTTGGTTTTATCGTTTGTATCTCTTTGACTGAATGGTTGGATGGATGGATGAAACCGTTGTGGTAATGCTTCTTTGAGCCTACAAAACTCTTTCAGCTTTTACCTGTAAGCACTATATAGATGGGAACGGTGATAGACAGAAATAAATGTAATATGAGGTGCTGTTGTTATGCTAGATGGTATCTGCGATGCTTGTTTGCTTGATTGTTTGCGTTGCTATTTATTATATGTGCGATTGATTGTTCGTGGTTGATTTTGCTTTAGTGCACCTTTCAGAATTCAGTTTTGATATATAACGTCTTTATAGTCGGTATTGTTTATCGATAGGTAAGTGCTTGGCATATTCTACGAAGTTCGATATATTTCGCATTTCAATTCAGAGCAGAAGAGAGGTTTATGATAGGAAGTACATTTCGTTCATTCAATCATTTGTCAATTTGGAATATATCAATGGATTTTATCGTATTAGTGTTATTAGTGTTACTATTATTGTTATACTATTGTTGTGAAGGTTCTCATTATACAGCGAATTGTTTAAGCCGATTAGTATGATTGGTTAGGGGGCAGCTATTGTTATATCTACTTCATGGTGTCGGCATAATCTGGACGACATTAACAGAGGTGAAACTAATCCGGAACATTGATGAAGATAGTGAGTACAGGACTGAGAAGGATCGTGCTGAGGGACGGAGGTAGCTGATATGAAGATTTGTGGTTGATTCGTGATTGTATGGTATTTGTGATGGTTGCTTGTGGTGATGAGGATTAGTTGATGGTTTAGATATGTCAATAATCCGGATGTGTGAAATGAGCGAATTCTCAGCGGCGACATGCGATGATACGTCTGTCCGTATGTCTGTCTACTTGATGAACTACTGAGCAAGTGCCTGTCTCCTATAATATTTCAACTTATCGCATAATTGCTCATACTCTTCGCGAAAATATTTGCGTGTAGACAGTGAATCCATTCCAGTGAATGCTTTCGGCCAAAAAAACTTTTGACAAAGTATGAGAGGATTTGTGTGTGGAATTTTTAGATTTTGATTTTGTCTACACTCAAGATAGAATTGAAATCTTTAGTCTCTGTGGACCAATTGAATCTCTGTAGTATAACGTAATGTACAGCCTTAATTGTTTATTGCCATGAGTTTAGTGATATTGGATTAGTTCTAGAGATCCAATGTTTGAGTTGTCGGATGGATATAAACTGTATTGCATGTTCGCATTTGTCCACGTGTAATTGGTGTGTGTTAATGTGGTGTTAATGAATTTTGAAAATAATAATGATGGCTTCTATAATATTTGTGGGTTGTTCGGCCTTAGAAGAGTTTTGAAAATGAAGAAACTCAGTTTGGATTAAATCAGTTTGGTTAAGGGAAACGTGGTGTATGTCCAGTCAGTTACTCGTCGAAATCCTATCATCGACGGGAACTACGATGACTACATAGTAGTGATGGGATCCGACCGACAGTCGGTCGGAAAAATCCAACAATTTCGATCGGAATTCCGACTGTTAGATTCCGACCGAGCAATTTGGAAAGTCGGCCGGAATTCCGACTGTCAAAACGGCGAAATGCCGCCTCGATCGGATTCTGATCGAACGAAATTTCGCTCGGATCCCACCACTACTACATAGGTTTAGATGAAGGTATCACGTTTCATGGTGCTGTGCTCATTTCTTACTGTTTTATTCAGTTGTTCCATCAGAAGAACAGCGAATCGAGAATTGCGCAGTGTTCAAATATTGATGAGACGAGTGATTTCATAATTTCAAGTTTTGTAACGGAAATATTTAAGAAATGAGTCAGCGGTGTCGTCTTGCTTACGCAGTCGACGTAAGCGATGATTTGATGCGTAGGAGTTGACGAAAGCGATAAATAGAAGACATCAAACATTGCACTGACAATGAGTGTAGATAGTTTATAAATTGTTCGGATTGAAGAGGAGACTTTTGCACACATTAAAGAGGAAACTTTTAAAGATTTTATTTGTTTAGTTGAGTCGGCTTGTTTTATTTGTTGTTGCTGATAACACGTCACTTTTTGGGTTTTGTGATCGTTTCGAAATTAATTTTTCCGTTTGAAACGTTCGGTCAGTTGGATACTTCAATGGTATTTCGGCGTTTCATTTTCTATTTTTGAAGAGTTCGTATTAAAATGATAGTGGTGGTGTGGTGTTCGTAGGTTTTCATGAAAACTTGCACAGTGTGCTGGTTTTGATTTTGTTTTTGTTTTAGATTGTGATCTGATTTGATGTCTCCTTATGGTGTTGTTTATTTAATGCAGAAATTTTTTCTTGTATGGTAGAAAGGAAAATTTCTTGGGCTGAACAGTTTCTGTGTGACTGATTCGGCAGGGCGTGACTGCTTCATAGTCTTAGTTTGATTTGATCTGATGTTGAGAAGCTGATAACACGTCATATCACGTCCATAATCACGTTACGACGTGATGACGTGTTGTGCGCCACAGCATTGTCTTATTTTGTCATAAATAGTGATCGGACGTTGTTTGAGTCATTTGTATGAGTGTACAGGTGCTAAACACCAGATCTTAGCAGAAAATTGGATAAGGTTTACTCATATCTCTATGAAGCTAAGCAGTCTTGTTAAGTTGAGTGGTTTAATTTTATATGGTTGCGAAATATTGCGATTTTTAATTATTTGTTTATTTAATCAGCAAATCAAACGCATTACGAGTTTGTGCCTCTCTGTTATCATCAATATCACTAATATCACATTCTTCCTTCCTTGGCATTCTTCTTTCCGCGCAGTTAACAATAATAGCGTTTGGAATCATCTGTCTTTATGAAATTCGAACTTGGATTATTGATCTGGCAAGCATAGAGTTGCGATTGGACTGATCTATATTGCCAAAACAGGTTATGGTACGGATTAAAATGCATACAAATGTTATTGCATTTTGGATTGTTGATATGGTTACAAGAATATCAACTGTGATAGTTAAGATATGGTAGTAGATATGGCACTTCTATTATTACCATGTTTATGATTGTTGCTCTAATTAGCAACTGTGATGATAATGTTGTCGAATCTTCATAAGAAACTGCTCGCTATGTTTAATACACCGTAACGAATGGGTCGTGCGTGAATTTATTAAAAGTTAACACTTGAAAAAAACATCAAGTGTACGAGTCGAATTCAGCGAATGTAACTCAAAAACCATGTCTATCAGTAATCAACGGAATGCATCTGTCAGTTTGTGCTCATATTATTATTCTTATAAGCAGTTTCGGGGAAAGTTTTCGTTTAGCATTTAGAGGTGGCGGCTTATTTATTGATGATTTTTATGAAGGTAGATAGGTGGCATTCATTCACATGGGTGATTATTTATTTAACAGAACACCTCAACTTCAAACTGTATTTGTGAATGTGAAATTTATTCACGATCAGTTCGTTAAAAATGTGAAAAATAATAATTAAACATCAAAGGTATTGATGAGATTTATATCGTTTTTTTTGATTTTTTAAAATATTTTTGAAAATCTTTTTTTTGTGTAAATGTATAAATGAAATTTTTATGAACAAATACCATCTCGAAAACGATTTTTTTAGACAAACAAACGAAATGTTGGTGTTTGAATCATGCCTCAAATCTATTATTATATTTCAAATGTGTATATGTGTATTTATATTAAAATAATTATACAATAATATGTGTATAAATAACAATCAAAATCACACCTCGCTCTTTTAACTAAACTATGAAAATATATAAATGCTGTGATCCAATTTTTTTTCGCCGTTCCTTCAAAATCAAACAGGCAAATACGTGTAGAGAGCATTGTGTTCGATATGATATGTATAAATATTCTATTTATTATGATGTAAATATAACACATCGAAAACGTTTGTATGTGTGTGTGTGTCTGTGCTGCATTCAGTTCTATTCTTTCCAACAATAATAACATAAGTAAAATCCTTTCTCAAATATTGAATTTATTATTGTGATTGCTATTAAAGTTCGTATTGTTATTATGAATTTGAATATATTTTTGCATTCTGCATTTTATTTTTATTGGGCATGTTTTATAGTGTTTCTGCAAAGAATTTTCATATACAATGCGATAATGATATTCTATGATACCCTATTCCTCGCTTCGCTATACCTCGAACAGTACAGTGTATTGTACTGTACTGTACTAGTATTGGAGCATTTCCGTTTACAGTAATCATTTCTTTTAATTTCATGCTCTCGTGCATTTTATGAATGAATGCATTGGTGTTTATGCACCCTATAAACGTTTCCTGTCGCGTTTTGAAGATATACTCACGATCATATGATATAATTATGCGTATTTCTTAGTGTATTTATATCTTTTTGTGGGTTTTTTAGGAGAGAATTATTTTCATTTAATTCGATTCGATTTGATTTAATTTGTTCGCTTTTATTTTATTATGTTATGCTGGTGGTTAGTCAGTGTACTCGTAGAGATTCAGTCCACTCGGTTGATAAGAATTCATAGCATTCAGCTATTTATTCATAAGTGAGAAAGCAAACCTTGTGAAGTGCTCCTTCTTAGAAATATAGTGTTTAGTGGCAGGTGAATGATTGGTACGGGTTTGGACGGAATGAAATTGAAACGGATTTGTTTTTAATTTCATTTGTTGTTCAAACTTGGTTTTTATTTTTGAAGTGCTGGAAGGAACTTGAAGTAAAGTATTATCTTGATGGAACTTAGGTGCTGGTAATGATGATGGTGACGGTTCGGCTATACTGATAACTATTAAGATACAGGTGATGATAGTTATAGTGATAGAATGATAGAAGAGTCGTATTTGTGGTCGTGCTGATTTCGAGAATGTGAATGCGCTCGAGAAAGTGGCAATATGCTTTATAGGTAGATGAGATACTTCGGGAAATGGAAAATTTTGATTTTCTCGAAGTGCATCGTTTGTTTGTAAGTCTTATCTTTACCTGTGACTACAAGTATTGACAGTAAGGAATTTCCGTTGCGATTATAAAATCACTTTGGAAATCGCACTAACCGCTTCTTTCATCATATATTTTGAATATGTAAATAATTTTGGATGATTCACGAGGGAAATCGGAATGTGTTTTGTGTGTTCTTCATATGCTCTTCGTGAAAGCGGATGGATGTGTGTTACATTGGTATTCACAGCTGAGAAATGATATTTTTAGTGAGAATTTTGTCGAATTTTCACTCTGCAAAAAAAAGTCTTCCAATATTTTGATAAATTTTTCGAAAATTTTTTCCGAATTTCTTTGCAACTTTTCCAGTTTTTCCCATTCTCAAAGCCAACAAAATACTTGAGAATTTTATGTGCTATCTTATTGTATGGTATCGCCTTCTTTAAGAAGCTGCTGCCAGCCTTTTCATTACTTGAATCATCGACCGACAGTTTGCTCATATCTAATGCAGTTTGGCTTGTTCACTCGTTTCGCAGATGGTGACTCATAGTTTGATCAACTAATTTTTGTTTCATACATTATTCTGTGTGTAGATATTAGTCAGTGATAATATTGTAACGTACGGTGACTCATTGGGAGAGTATGCAGAACGGTGGTGGTTCGGATGTGTTATTGGTTATTTTTGGATGTCGATTGTGTTTGTTGTTAATATTGGTGGTGGTATTGTTTAACGGGGTATCGATCGTAATTCGATCAAGCGCTTATATATCGCTTCATATATCGTGGATATATTATTGATACTTTGTGTTGAATGAAGTTTTGTAGTTTTTGTTAGATATAGATTTTGTCATTAACCAGGTGCTCGTTTGTATTTGGGAAGAAGTTGATGTGGTGAGCAGGCGATTTGCATCTTTGAGTAATTGATTGTTTTGTATCAATTCAAAGAATGCAATGCCAGGATTGTTTGATTTTGAAAGAGTTCATCAAAATTCCATCTAAATTGGAAAATTTATTCCGTTGGTAGATTGCAATTGCGAATGTTGCGTTAAACATCAAGTACTGTGCGTTAATTTTGCCTTTTTTTGAATTTGTGACATTCTTTGGCATGCCTGTTTCGTATTTTTTGGGCTGTTTTTTGGTGTATTCCGTCTTCCTCAGAAGATTGTTTATCAGATTATCCATTTTAGAGATACATTCTAAACCGACTGATTTCTGCGATTGATTTGAGTCAAATATCTTGGTGAGCCTTTGTATGTCTTTGAATCGGTGTATAATTACGTTCTAGTTTCAGAGAACCCCTATCGGTGATAATGCAAGCGATGAGTGGTATGGGTGGATTTGCCGGTTGCGGCTTTCCACCGCTCACCCCCACGTCTTCATTCTACAGTCCGGTTGTGTCGCAACCTCCGCCCGTCAGTGTGCCATCGCCAATGGTTGGTGGCGGACTGTCGCAACCTTCATTGACTTCTCAAGGTCAGGCTCCAGGGCCCGCACAAGCTCACGTTCAGACGCATCAATCTCATCTCAATCATCCCCAGCAAACAACATCAGCCGCAGCAGCAGCAGCATCAGGAACAGCTCAGATACCTCACTCCCAGTCCCAACTGTGTCCTCCCTTATCCTTACCCCAGTCGATGATTCCGTCAACGAGTAGTGTCGTGCTGAATCCGCTAGCTGGCAGCACTCAGCATCAGCTATTGCACACTGGTGGCTCAGCCATTCTTCAGGGTGCAGGCCCAGGTTCAGTGCCAGTCACGGCCCCACTAACACACCAAATCAAAAACGAAATGACTTGTTCGAGTGCCTCGGATGAGTCGAAAGAGTCCTCGTACGATATGTACGCAAACGAGAGCAACAACGACACAGAAGCATGCTCATCAACACGATCGAATGCGAGTCCACGAAGTCAAGACGAGATTATTCTGCCGACAACACCGTTTCAAGGGTTTGTTATTTGTTCTTTGATACATTGTTTAATCATTCAAATAAATGTCCTTGGTTGATCGTTGCTTATTATGATATCTTTTGGATGGGTTATTTCAAGTTGTGGTCAACTTGTTGGTTGATTTGCGATTCAGTTTAATTTGAGACTTTTGTCTTCAAATTGAAGCTGATTGTTTGGCAGTCAGGGGCTCTAGAATATTGTCTTTCAATATCATATCTGATTCCGTGTTCTCGCCATCAGATTGTTGTGACGTTTCGAAGTGCATTTGGTGACATTGTATTCATTCTTACTGTCACATTTACTAGTCATATAGAATCAGTTAAAGTATTCAGTTGTGAATTTTGTGCTTAATAACTTATCGCAACTGGGGCAAACTTTCATCAGATGTGCTGTATTTCGTAATGCTGTAGGTGTGGCTGCTATATACTGTAGGCATGTAGGTATGTGTTTGATGCGTAGTGTAGTTGTGATACTGTACATTTGGTTGATATATGTGAAAAGAGACCGCCGAGTTGTTGCCCGAATTCCCATGCAAAAACGCGAAAGCGTTAGCAAAAACTGGTTTATTAATCATTACATTCTCATCAACTAATACATCGCAGCGAACTCTAATCACAATAAAATATCATGTCATATCTATTCTATTCATGTTCTAATTCGATAGTATTGTATAATTACTACTTATCAGTGTTATTTTATCATTATATCAGCAGATACATTTACATTTTATATAGTATAATATCATTTTGTTATCAAATTATATCTTATGATATACTATTGTTTTATTATGTTTTATTTGATTTTGTTTATTTTGCCGTGCTCTCGTTCATTCTCATTTTGAGCGCACATGATTGGTTGAGTTCGGCGTCTCTCTTCTACCGTACACCATCCATCAATCGTATTTTGCTTTGTGTATTCATTAATTGTGTTAGTCAGCGCCGCACACAATCGAATTGAACGAAGGGATACTGTAAAAGTTTATGTTTACAAACGACGAACCGACAAAAGTGTGCGGTGGGGTGGTTATGGTGATTGTTTGCGGTCGATTCGCCCAGCCGTGACCATTTGTGTATGGATAGGTATTGAGATGAGCGCGCAGCAGAAAAAATTCTTTTATTTGGCGAATTTGTTTGATTTGAATGGATTTTTGAGCGTTTTGATAGTGAAATTGACAAAAGATGATCGCATTGAAAAGTTAATGTTTACATTGGGCTCGTTCTGAAACGATTTGTACTTGTGCAAGTAATATGATGCAATATGTTTGCGGTACCTTGAAACGAACGAAGTTACTCTTCTTGTAACTTCGTAGTAGTTTTATGTGATAGAAATTGACTGAAAATTGTTCGAGACTTTGAAATGATATATTGATGAGTGAGTGTACGTATTTAGATTTTGGTGGTGTTTTTGAAAGTGTTGAGTTTTTGTGGAAATTTGTTTAGTTTGATTTGGTTGTTTGATTGATAAGCGTTTGTCAAGTTTAACATTGCACAATGATAGTTTTAGAGCGGTTATTTAGAGTGGGATTGAAAATTATTTTAGCGTTAATCAAAACACTTTGTAAATGCACTTGCCTCATTTTTTCGTTCATTAATTCATTTCTAAGTGTGTTTGCGTTATTTTCAGTGATCGGAGGCGGTTACCAAACTTGTTGAAATCAAGTATTTCCTTTAGGTTAGCAATTGTTAACATTCGTCTAAATGTTGCCATCATTCTTGAAAGCATTTCACACTTCTTTTGCTTCATGAAATAGCTAGAATATGAATATTACTATCGATGCTGTGGTTATTTTTGAATGCATTTGAAATGCATTTGAGATTGCAATTTCAGCAGCGAGTATGACTTATCCGAGCAAGAAAGGAAGAAGTTAGAACGAAAACGCGCTAGAAATCGAATGGCCGCAACGAAATGTCGACAGAGGAAGCTGCAAAAGATAACCGACCTGGAAAGACAGGTGGGCATTCTGGATTTCTTATGTCCCTGGATCAGACCTAGAGATCTGCTTGAGACCTTGAAATTGCTCTCTATTTGATTACGTGAATAATTCAGTGATGAAATGTCAGCCTATCACCTGAGCTTGTAAAGAGAGTAGACTCGGAGATATTGTAAATGAAAATGCAGATTCATTCTCAGTTCCATCAAGTGAATTTGCAACTAAATTGAAAAGTGAATCTTTAGGTAAATGAAGAAAAAGCAACAGGAAGTCAGCTAAGTCAAGAACTGAAAATCCTAGAAGCTTCAATAAGTCAACTGCGACAAGCTTTGCATGAACATCGTAACCGTGGATGTGTTATACCAACAAAATGAACTGGATATATTCGATTGTTATGTGATCTCTTCAAAGTTCCCTTCCAACATGTTTTCGAACATTCGGCACGTGAAAGATCCTCAGCTGCAGCATCAGCGGGCAAAAGGGCTGGTATCGTCAGATCGACGTTGGTTCTGGATAATAATATCAGTCATATACGATTATCCTCTACCAGAATACAGTCCTAATGAATTGTAATTATAATGGATTATACTGTGCCGTATTGTTCAGTTCATATCGGGTTTTTGATGTTATCCGACGTAGTGTTTCGTATCTAAACTGCTTGTTCCCCTCAAGTCGTAGATTCGTTCATTTTCAAAATTTGTTGATATTGATATGGATGTTGTTGTTGAAAGTGTTTACGATAATGTGTTTCTCATGATTTTTATTTAGTTCAGTTGTCCTATATTTGTCTCCTAATCTTGCCATCATTTACCGAATAACCTTTGCAAGCATTTTCGTCTGATTGATGTTAAAACCTGGTTGACTCAGGGGGGCCGGGGGGGGTTTCAGTTTGAGTTTTATCCAGTTCACGGAGAGTGATCTGAGCATATTGGTGGTATTTTAACCGGTGATTTTCAGTTGCGAACTTTGGTAATGAATGTTCTTTCCGGTTTTGCTTCAGATGAGTCGATTTGTTAGGCGCATTTTGCAATTAATTGTTAACATTGACTTTATTGGTCTTATCATTGGTGATGCTGCTGTTATTGTTAGTAGTGATTTGTTATTACGTCAGCTTTTTGCAAGTAACTTATGAGAGAGCATTGACGCTGGTAAGGCCGAAAGCTATAGTATCTATATCTTTCTTTAATAGAATTATCACACAGCTAGTGGATATTCGTCATACCGATGTGAATTATCAAGGTTGTTTACAAATTTATATCGTTATTAATATTGTCGTCTCTTTAGTTTATTCATTTTATCAGTCTAAATCGTGTATTACGACTAGCCGGTTCGTATATTTTCATCATATTGTTCTTAGTTTCATTCATCAATTTGTGATTGCTTTCTAAATTTTTGTTGTTTTCTTCCATATTTTTGGGTTTTACTTTTTTGAATGTGGATATGTGTTGATTGTTTGAAATTGTTTGTCTATTTTTGCTCCATCAATTCATTCTCGTCTTCATGAATCGTTCATTCATTATGAATTTTGGAAATTTTGGGTATCATTTTTGAATGTGATTCTAATTTGATATGTTGTGTTGTTAGTGGTTGTATCTCTTGTGCTGTATCGGTGATACAAGTAGCAGTTTTGGATTATGTTTAGTCGATTCGATTGGGTCATTCATTCTCTTTCATCGTGTGAGCGAATAATTAGAGAGGGTTTCACTTAATTCTGACCTAAAAAACACTTCATGATTAGCAAATTTGAAGAAAATGGTTACCTAACTGGTGTTTGAAACGTTTTGTTGATTTGAGAACGATTAGAATTGATGCATTGAGGGTTTTTTTTACTTCTCATGTTCTTTGGAAGAAACTTCTGCGAGTATTTTCATATGATCCCATGAGGTAGATAATTATGATAGTAGGTATAAGAAAAATAGTAGTCATTTATCTTTTGTAAGTCCGTTCAACATTGTTTTTATGATTGAGTGAAGGTGGTATTTCTTATCAGTTGATTATCACCTTATCATGAATTGATCAGTTCGATTCAGCTATAATTTATCTAACTCGTTGTTGTTCCATGACAGGGTCATACTTATTACTATTATTGTGGATGTTATACTATTGTCATCATTGTTTCTTGTTATTTCTCCTTAAGTATGATTGTTGTTAGTTGATGAAAAGCAAATTCAGAAAGGTGGAACATTTTGTCGGAGACGAAAAAAGGTGCTAAATGAATTTGAAAAGTTTTGAGTCCTCTAATCATCACACCACTTTTTGCTTGTGGTTTTCAAGACCATTGAAATATTATTATCTCTTCAAAAATTTCAATGGCGTCGCATTCAGCTCTTTTCTGCATTCAAGAAATTAGTTATTAGTGTATAAGATGATGATATTCTGATCGATTCTTATTGGTATTCGATCGTTGTTTCGAGGAAAATTTTCCAGCAAAAACGCGAAATTCCATTGTGAATTTGAAATGATTCTGAGTGAATTCGGTGAAAGTATTGGTTTTCCGCTGATTAGAATTCCTTCCCTGAGTTTGAACAAAGCGTGTTCTGTTCGATAGCTGTGTTTCGGTTGCTCAACATTTCATGCACTCATTTTTGCTGACTGAGTTTACTGAAAATGGCGAAGGTCCTCAGATGATGAGATCGGTCGCTTTTCTTTCACCTCAAACGGGTCATCAACCACTTTCTATTCGACGAAAATTCAAAAGTTTATCATTTGTTTTCAATGTTTTAAATTTTATTAATCATCTTTTCTCCTGTTTTACTTTAAATTTTACATGTATATACCTAAATATATACATACATACATGAGTGTTTCATCCTCATTATGCATAGTTTTTAAGGGTTTAGTTTGTTGTGTATTAATTTGATGATTTGATAATAAGTGTTTTATTTGGTTCAGTTCGAAGATGTAAACTGTAATTGAATTGTTGTCGTCGTCCTTAAATTGTTAAGAATAATGAACATTGTGCCATGTCTCTTCATTTTTCGTGTTTCTTTTCATTGAATTTGTTTATCGTTACCAGATGTATGTGAATAATTCAGTGCTTTTGATAGTATTATTCGTGTATAATGTTTATTATTTGTTGTTTGAATTGAAGACTGAAATTTGATTGAATGAATTAATTTATACATTGACGGTTATGGCTTCATGCATTTCATTGACATCAAAGATTGTTGAATCAAACATACTGATGAACTGAGCGTTGCTCTGATTCAGCTTTAATTTTTCGATGCTTTTTTTGCAGTAGTTTACTTTGCCTAAACTATGGGTAAACTGGAATAAGTGATACTTGAAATGGTGAACGAGTATATGAAAAGTATGCTACTTGACGAAGTCCTGGATGAAGTTGGTTTTGGATGAGTTTATCTGAGGTGTGGATTAAAGGTTGCTTTAAACGGGAAACGTTTTGGAACGGTAGATGATTTGTTGAATTGGTGAATGAAACGAACATGTGAATAATGTTTGAATATGATTTATGAGAGAGGAATGAATTTGAGATCTGATCGACGCAACAAAGTAAAAGAGCTTGTTGAGGAGATGTGCAGTGGTGTTGGGACTGAAGAGGAGTGGTTGAAGGCAATTGATGAAATGGTTGGAGATAACGGTGCAATTGATGGAGATGGTGAGGAGGATATCCTGGTGAGTAATAACCAAACTGATAATCAGCCGCAGGTTGTAATCACTGACAAACGCGATGAACAAGTTGTAGCCGAAGATGTGACATCAGGTCCAAATCCTGCGGCAGCAGCGCGTCAACGGAATAGTATGAAACGAAAACGTATCCAACAGGTCGGTGTATCGATTGGTAGTTGAACATCTGAGACTGTTCAGTGGACGGAGGAGTAAGGTGGATGTTCGAAGAAAAACTGAAAGTGGATGATTTTTCAGCAGCTAAAACAGAGACGTAAAGGTGAAGGTGATGAATATTTGAGCGAACATCAGATACAAGGTGCAGAACATCTCGAGTATGAGGGTGATGAAGAATTTATTGAGTGTGATGGTAATCGGACTGATGATATTCCGGTTAGTTGAGTGCCTTTTTCGATGCGATCGTTTGACATGTTCGAGTATCGATTCATGCATAAATGTTCGGTGCTATCAGTCAACATTGACGATTTAGATGAAACAATAGAAATATCGATGTTGATGCGTAATATTATAGTGGCGATCGTTTTGTGATTAGTGATGTATTTATATCACTTTCTTGAAAACTGTTTTATTTTGTTTGTTTTTTTTTTGACTCAAAAACGGCTCTGTTCTGTTCCAAACTGTTCCCTCCTCATTTGCGAACTGTTCTATTCTATACCATGGAACAGAACAGGAATAGAACAGTTCAACTGGAATAGAGACATCAAAAATTGTGATCACATTCAGGAAGGTGGCTACCCATTCACAACGGGTCTTTCGTCGAAGGGTCGTAACGGCACTTTGATTGTGATCACTGAAGATGGCAAAACCTGGCGACGGAGGAATATGCGAAAGAAGGGTAGTGAGCAGATCTTGGAATATTTCAACTGCATTTCGTGTGAAGCTGTGAAGCGATATCTGCCGACTGGTAAAGTGAGTTTGTTTCTTTGTGAAATTCGTTTCTATATTCGAGTGGGTAATCACTGATCGTGCTTTGCGACAGTTTCTCGTTATTCGTTATTCACATTTTGGTGTTCAAATTTTGGAACTGAACTGTGAAATAGGATATATGCATATAGACACGTTAACAATTGATATCGATCGAATGTCGTTGGGCTTTTCGAATAGACTCGGTTAAGCTGTATGACATTTGGTACGTAACAGAGTTATTGAACAATGAATTAGTGCATAGCATCGCACATTGTATTATTCCATCGGTTGTGTGAAATATCAATCGTAATGTTGATGGTTACTTATCGTGAACTATTTTGTTGTTCAGCTGATCCATTACAATGTATTAATATCAGTGATGATA
The DNA here is from genome assembly GCA_035041965.1 of Anisakis pegreffii. Classification (NCBI taxonomy): domain Eukaryota; kingdom Metazoa; phylum Nematoda; class Chromadorea; order Rhabditida; family Anisakidae; genus Anisakis; species Anisakis pegreffii. Next base: position 23,957 of record JAPYMA010000398.1, read on the forward strand.
GTTCTGAATGTGGCGATGACACTGAACATAAATGAAATTTTGACTGAAATTTAATCGAAAGATGATGATTGACGAATGAGTCAATGAGATATATTTCTTGTAAATAATTCCGTCGTACTACTTTCTTAGTTCCCAACGTTGTCATTTCTCTACACACCGGCCACAAACGTTCGTGTACTACAAACGAATCCAACAACGCGGCATCATATTTGTGGTAATGCCCGTTCAACGGCACGAACCACTGCCGAACAACTGGTGCGCAAGCGGAAAGCAGTTGCGAGACTAGCTGGCATTGGTTCGGTGTATGCCTATGATTCAGCCGCATCTGAGGCCAGAAATTTAGGAGCTGCAGAAAACTGGGATGAATCGGTGAGGGATTGATGTTTGTAAAAAAATTGTGACGCCATTTCGGTTGATAGAAATAAAGGCGAGATCCTGTAGTACCCGCATACAAAAGCACACGTCTCGATAACTGATAGAAGAGTTTGAATTTTCGAAAAAATTTTATTCGTGATATCATATCCTCCGTTACGGTCTTACCAATGAAGCTATGCATTTAAGATTTCAATTCCTTCCCTGAATCTGTTTCACAATATTCATTTGAGTTTTTGTCAAACGTCTTGGAAGAGATTGTCACGCGAACACCCCGTCGTTCACGCGATCAGCATCAATCCAACCACAACAGTGCTTCTTCGCATTCTCGCGAGATTTCATCCATTCCGGACTCCCATTTCGACGATTCTGGCTGCTCGCGTTCGTCGGTCCCGAAACCAACAGCAACTCAGTCGACATCGAATCAAAGAGCCTCTTCATGGGTTAAGCGTGAAACGTCGCACATTGGTGACGACGTGTCAATTCAACGCAGTGTAGCACGATCAAATTGCGGAAATCATCCGAATTGTATTATAGGATCACTTAGTGACAGTCAATACAGTTAGTGCAATATACTTATAACACCACTGACTATAATATTTATTTACTTATAATATTTTTACTACCTATACTTAAAATATTTATACTATTTATATCATTTTATACATTTAATACTTTTAAAAATACCTGTAATATTTTTATTTTATCAGGTACTAGTGCAAGCGGTAGATACGTATCTCGGAATAACGGCTACCAAAATAGCAATCATTGTCATGCTTGTTGTCATTGCCATTGTCAGTCGCCTTGCGCATCCTCAAGTACTGGCGCTTCGTCGCAGCCGAACAACTCGGTCATCAATTATCCACCGGAATTTCCTCCGGAGTTGGCCCAAGAAATGTGAATCGTTTGTAGTTTTGGTTTGATTTTGTCACTTGGTTGGGTTTGATTTTATATGGCGATTCGGATGAAATGAATGGCGATTATTTTTGGGTGAATGCACTGTGATAGAATTCGACTTTTGTGACGATTGTATTTGGAAAAATTTCTTTTGAGTTATACTGCGAAATCTTTTGAAGCGTTTGTCATTTAGGTAAGATGTCATATTCAGAACATTTCTTGACTTTTGAACGAAAAATTTCGATATTTTAGTAAGTCGCTGGTTGCAAACTCGAACCCATTGAATCGGTCTGGTGGTTGGCAGTTGTATACTGGTAATGATATCATTGTGTTCGTTCGACGATAATCGATGGATCATGCTGAAAGTGCTGGAAAAAGAATTGTGATTTATGAGTGGACTGTACTGTTGGCAGTAATAATAATAAATGTGTTTAAATTTTTGTAACTTTGCACTGTTTTGTCACGTTTTTATGTTATGAAATTGTTTCACTGAAGTCGAATAATTTGAGAATCTCATCTAAATAAAATATTTTTGTTTTCATTCAGTATTTTCGATGGAATATTCTTGATTCTCTACAGAGTTACCTCGGAACTCTTTTCACGCATTATACGGATACCTCGTTGTGTATGTGATGTGCTTGAATATGATTAAGATGAAATGTTTTCACGTTGCTTACTAATTCATCAACACGTTCGTCATTTCGCTCATTTAAAATTCCCTTTATCGCGGCAATATTTTTTCTGACGAGTTGTATCAAATGATTGGTAATAGTAATGAAGATATCGCATATGTGGTCTTCATGATTCTGAATAAGTTTAGATGATCAATCATATAAGGCGAACAGGAACAAGTTTTGAGAACCACAACAAATTTAATAGTAACTTCATCAGATTACTTGATTGTTGGCTCAGTTCTGTAAATAATAGAGTGATCGATCCACTTGGCATTTTTCTGGCTTAGATCAATTGCGTTTCTTAACTTCATTATTGACTTTGTTAGTTTAATGTATCGTTTCGAAACATTTATCTCAGCATTTCATTTTCCCTTTTGATGCAAACTGTACGTGAGAATTGAACTTATGATTAATAAAGTTCGTAAATTTGAGGTATTGCTTAAAAGGTGCGCAAAATAACTCTTGTAGTGAGAGGGTATTTGCGTTACTTCGGTAATACTTTCGATCGTTTATTGGGTCAAACTGTCACATCGCATATCATGGCACAGCAGGCATCTAAGAAATTGAAAGTATTCTTTTGAATTATTCATTACTGTTTTAGTTTCGCTCGCACTAACAATAAGATTTTTTATGAAATACATTTAAAGAGAATGATAAAGTCATCCTCATAGTGATGATTCATGTATTAGTAATTGAATGGAAGTAGTGATTTTTGATTAATGAAATGAATCGCTTTGTAATAGAGCACATTGCACTCTCACTCCTTTGTAGAAAGCAATTTGCTGTTTTTTTTGTAGATTCTGTGCCTTCATGGCTATCGTCAAAATGAGAAAGTGTTCCGTGAGAAGACGGGCAGCTTTCGGAAAGCACTTAAAAAATACGCTGATTTTGGTTGGATTCTTTTGTTTGCATCCAACATTTTGTTTCCTACATTGCATATTTTCCTTCTCATCGCATTTTGTAGGCATATTGATCTTATTTTGAATATATGGAATGAGTGATTTATGTAAATGAAGTTTTTTGGTTGGATTTTTTGAGTCTGTCACAAGTGTTTTCGATCAGTAATTGTTTATGTTTTGGAGTTTTCATGAGTGCACCCCACGAACCTGTATTGCCACCACAACCGTGTTCACAGAACGATGGCGGAGGAGAATGCGAAAAAATTGGTTAGTGCAACTGCAAGAAGTTATTTAATAGAACTGGAGTTGACGCTTTGAATTAGAGATGCATGTAGGAGGTGCATTAAGATGAGCAAAGAGCCGATCCACGTGGTTGGTGGTTTTCGAGGTCGGAGAATCACTTCAGTTCGCACGATGTCACTGATCTCTGTACTGGATTCGATGAGTCTGTTAAAGCAGTCTTGGATTTCGCATCAAAAGAGGCTTGTTTTGCATTTGGATTTTCATTGGTCTTATTGTGGTACAGGTATTACATCTTGCTGTGAGTGTGATTGTTGTGTGATTCGTTCAGATTGAAATACTTTTGTTGTTCATGTAAGATGGGAGTCCCTACAAGGGGGACTTACCTATTTTTGGTAATTTGGGGGTGTCAGGGGGGGTGATGGAGGGGATCGGGAAATTAGTTCGGACGCTGTGCGTGGAAATGGTAAATTATTGTACCGGGAGGGGTGGAGGAGGGTAACGACGGCCTGCCAGACCATCGAAGAGGGTAATGAAGCACCCGAGCGTGGAGATCACTGGTTTAGGATTTCTAACTGTGATTCCTTTTGAACGGTAGGAATATGTTGTTGTGGAAGAATTATTTTATCAGTGGAAGATAGGCATTTTAGGGCCCATTCGATGGGATATTTGCGTTCAGTCAAGGTGCTGCGTTCGCATTTCTGTTGGCCGCAATGCGACAACGAGGAGGTTAGCCTCCGATTTCTTGCGTTTTCAAGGGTTATTAAGTCTTTTCGATTTGTTTGCTGAGTTGTTCGTCTACAGAAATGTGTATCTGTAATGATAATTGTCATTTAAATGTTTGTTTTCATTTCCGATCTCCAACTCGACTTCAACTTTCTGATATTGGTAGCGTCTTTTCCGAGTCTTTCGTCGCAACACACCGAACTGATTCGAACTCATATTCCAAATTTGCCTTGTTTACATATTTATGGCAAAGATGACAAGGTTTGTGACCTCTTCGTGTTCATTCCACTGCTTTCAAATTGTTTCCATTTTATTTCGGTTTGAAATTTCTCGAAATATTTTCACATCAAATATCACGTTGAATGCTGATAACGCGATCTTAAAATATCGTTAGGATGAGGTGATCCGGAAGTTTTCCTTGATCTGAAGGCAACTTTTCCGTTCACAACTTTTAGCTATAACAGTTACTGATCAAATCCTGATTATATTGTATTATTGCTAAAGATCGGTTTCGAGACGCTAAGTTGACTGTCGTAATTCAGTTGGTTGGATGGGAGAATAGCGCAAAGTTGGTGGATTTATTCGATAAGGATTTAACGGAAGTCATCATCCATCCGGGTGGCCACTTCGTACCAACTCTTTCTGGATACAAGGAAACCGTGAATCGATTCATGCAAATGGTTATCAGTCGTCGTTGAACGTTGGAATCTTCGTTTTGTGGCGGAATATGCGGATATTTCCATTGGAAATATAATCAAAATTATTAACGCTTCTCAAATTTTCACCACCCTGATATTGTTACCTTGACACGGTGTTGTCTGTTCTTCACGGAATTCGGATATGTAACTGTCATCAACATATATGTTCTGTATGTGGCAAGAGTAAAATATGATTCTGATTATTTGATGTTTGGCATCATTGTTGTGGTCGATATTATTTATGCGCCAATGTTTTATTTTGATAATTTTATTTTACAAATGCCTAAATTCTTCCCATGGAAATTGGTAACACGTTTGACGTTGTTAACTGATAACACTTTCGAAATTTTCGAGAAGTGGGTGCTTCTCGACGATCAATTGTGTTGTGTGAGAGCGCAACGAATTGCGATAGCACCTTTTATTTTGGCGCTAAACAATAAGCAACAATACAATGGATTGATAAATGGGTGAAATGGACGGACGATTTAGGAAATCAATAAGTAAAGAAAAGGATTCTTGCATCTCTAGCTGTCAATATTCTTACTCATCTGTAGTGATGATGTGGGAGCGAAATTTCATGTCGGTCGGAATTAAGGTTTGCAAAATCCCAACGTATTTTCAATCCCGGGATCGGGATTTACTTCCGGGGTCGATTTTTGATCCTGGGGTCGAACAATTTATGAAATATCGATGCGGGACATGTCTAAACATATTTTTTGAACCAATATGTTCATTATCAATCAGAAAGGACTTAATTCAACAAATTATTGAACTAGGAAACCAAATTATTTAAATTCAACTCATTCTTATATATAATCATGCTAATGATCATGTCTTAAGGGCGTACTGCATTTTCTACACTAAGGCATCTCGTCATCTCCGCTCTAAACTAATAACAATGCACTTGCACGTGAATATGAGGTTCTTCATTCTCAAACAATTATTTGCAATGCTCCAAGTCCATTTTCTCTCAGTATTGACGTCAGGTGAATTCTGCCGTTTCGGAAATTGAGATAGCTTGAATAAAATAGCTATAGTTCCTCAACTAACTAGAATCGCCCGGCAAAACATATATTTTTCTGAGTGCAGAGATTCTCCTAGATCGATTGGTGAGAAGAAATTGACATGTTACCGGTCGAAGCTGCGAGTAAGGTAGCTTTCAATGATCTAGCACCAAGAGAATCAGGAAAATAGCTATATCCACTCGGAGAGGCGAAACTTCTCGGCAAGCTTTTCATTTTTAGAAAGCTGAGACTCTGCTCGATCGAATGATGTACAAACACCAATACGATAGGGCAAACTTGAGAAGACGGTAGGCTTGAACGCATCCAACCTATATTTCTATTGTAATGTATGATATGGATTGACCCGTTGTGATCAAATGCACATCAATGAGCACCTCAGCGCTAGTTGAGATAGCTCTAATAAAATAGCTATACCTCCTCAACTAAGCAAAATCGCCCGACAAAATATATATTTTTCTGAATGCAGAGATTCTGCTCGATCGATTGGTGTGAAGAAACTGATATGTTACTGGTCAAAGCTGAGGGTACGGTAGGTTTGAATGAACCAACCCCTATGGCATCAGGAAAATAGCTATATCTCCTCACAGGGGCGGAATTTTCCGGCGATGTTTACATTTTTAGAAAGCCGACGTTCTGTTCGATCGAACGACGTATAAAAAATAATATGTTAAGGGGCAAACTTGAGAAGACGGTTAACTCGAATGTCTCAAACCTATATTTCCATAGTAATGTATAATGTCTGTTGATCTATAGTGATCTATTGCACTTCAATGAGCACCTCAGCGCTAGTTGAGATAGCTTTAATAAAATAGCTATACCTCTCAATATATATTTTGTCGGGGCGATTTTGCTTAGTTGAGGAGGTATAGCTAGTTTATTAAGGCTATCTCAGCTAGCGCTGAGGTGCTCATTGTTATGCAATTGATCACCATAGATCAATAGATATTATACATTAATGTAGAAATGTAGGTTTGACGCATTCAAGCCTACCGTCTTCTTAGGTTTTCCAAGCAGCATATTGATATTTTTAAATCCGTTGACCGAGCAAAATCTCTGCTTTCATCTACCGTTGCGAGGTGATATGGATATTTTACTGAAGGTATAGGGGATAGCACATTCAAGCCTACCATACCCTCATCTTTGACCTGTAACATATCAATTCGTTTACACCAATCGATTGAGAAGGATGTCCGGATTCACAAATATATATATTTTGTCGGCCGATCTTGGTTACTTCAAGAGATTTAGCTAGTTTATTAAAGGTATTTCAACTAGCGCTGAGGTGCTCATTGTTATGCAATTGATCACTGCAGATCAATCTTTCTTATACATTAATGTAGTAATATCGGTTTGATATATTCAAGCCTGCCGTCTTCTCAGGTTTCCCTAGTAACATATTGATATTTTTACATCGTTCGATCGAGCAGAATCTCCGCTTTGTAAAATGAAAATTTTGCCGAGAAACTTTGACTTGGCAAGGAGATATAGCTATTTTAATGATGCTGTAGGGACTAGCAAATTCGAGCCTACCGTACCCACAGCTTTCACCAGTAACATATCAATTCTTTTGCACCAGTGGATTGAGAAGGATGTCTGAATTCACAAAAATATATATCTTGTCGGGCGATCTTGGTTAGTTTAAGAGATTTTGCTAGTTTATTAAAGGTATTTCAACTAGCGCTGAAGTGCTCATTGTTATACGGTTGATCACTACAGATCAAAAGATATTATACATTAGTGTAGAAATATAAGTTTGATGCATTCAAGCCTACCGTCTTCTTAGGTTTTCCAAGCAGCAAATTGATGTTTTTAAATCCGTCGATCGGGCCAAATCTCTGCTTTCATCTACCGTTGCGGGGAGATATGGATATTTTAGTGATGGTATAGGGGATAGCACATTCAAGCCTACCATACCCTCGTCTTTGACCTGTAACATATCAATTCCTTCACACCAATCGATTATGAAGGATGTCTGGATTCATAAAAATATATATTTTGTCGGGCGATCTTGCTTAGTTGAAGACATTTAGTACAAAGAGAAAATCAACGCCTTCCATCACCTTACTGGATAAGGATAATACCTTCAAGCAAAGGCATCCAACCTACTAATAGATACCTAAAAAATGTCGTTGAAAATGATTCAAAGGAAATTATCAAATGATTGAAATAAATATCGTCAAGAACAAAATACAAGAAAAAAAGAACTATTTGAAAATAAAGTAACAAAATTTCCAATTCAACAGAGCATAGAATTGAATGGAGATAATAAATTGAAACAATAATATTAACGATAACATTAGCAGCAGTGACAATAGTTATAATGACAATAGTAACGACGATAATAATAACAATAATAACATGTTTGTTAAATGGTAGAATTATGTCTAGCACATGAACAAATCTACGTCTTATTTGAAACTACAACTCAGAAGTAAGATATGATGGAATTTGTGAGATATGATTAAAATTTGTGAATCAATTATTTAATCATGGGCGATAAAAAAGTTGAATAAATATCCGATTCTATTCACACCCTCATTTATTGATGAATGAACAACTTACATAAATTCAAATGACTCAATCCAGTTGGATTTTCTTTACTTCGACCATGCAAGAAGCTGAATGAAGAAGAATGCTGTCGTTCGCCGACATCTTCTAATAATTTCTCAGAAGCTCGTTGTTTGCGAGAATCAGCAACTGGAAGTGATGCTGAGGTAGTTGTGATAGGTGTTGAAGTAGTGAAATTATTAGTGGTAAACGTAGTGGTATTGGTCAAGGAATGAAGTTCTTGGTCATTTCGTGATGGATTAGAAGCAGATTGGTGAGAATACTCCTCTGATTTATTGTTCATGCTGCGTTGCGGTTCCATCTAAGGTACCCGATAGCTGACATATGTGACACTAGAGGGAGTGGAAAGTTTATGTGCATGTATGTGTCTTGTGTAGCATAAATATATGTACATGTTCTGTATGATTATTGACGCATGAGCTTTTTGTGAGTTATAAGCATTACCGACGTTCGGTTACGCGATGAGAAGAATAATCAACTGCTCTGATACAATGTGCTGTACAAGTATTATCACATCACCATACAGGATAATAAAAGGGAGTGATCGTTGTGGTGAGTGTTTGTGTTTACGTTCTTGTTTGTGCATTATTCTGTATTAGAATATTTGCTGATTGCATCCATATTAACATTTATTGTTTGTCATTGTATAAAGATATGCATATACGTATACGTTGTAAATGCTTAAATCATTATATCTTAATCAGTCTTATACTATCTTAATTACTCTCTACTCTTATACATTCGTTCACTTATTTATTCACTCATTCTGAGATTCCCGTAACTTTCGCAATCTATTTGTTTGGGCTCACCAGTTGTACTCATCCGTACCCAAATAACCACTTTCAATAAGTGAGTGCACTTCGCAGCATACAAAATTTCGTTATTTCCATCGTGTTATCAATCGAACTGCAGTATTCTCTTCCCCTTTAGCACGACCGCACTAAAACTGCTCAACAACCAATTATTATACTTAAATACACAACTAGCTGCTCTTTGACCATATCCATTCCCACAATTATGCTTTCTTTAACCTTACAACAGCCATATGTAATCAGCATGCGTAACATCAGATTGCATCTCGGTTTTATTCAAGATAAGTTTGCAATTTCAACAGATGATAAATAAAACTGCTTTTGTAGAATTATTGATTCAAAGTAATGAGATTGAAAAATCTTTGAATTTGTATGAACAAGTCAACAAACTGAATAATGTATTATTGAATGAATACACAGTATGTAAACTCATAAAACTCGATGTGTTTACTGCAACACTCATCAGATTTTACTGATACATGCATGAGTGCATTCAAATATCTATTCAGGAATGCATTTAATAATTCGTTTATTCATGAATACATACTCACACAAATCGTAGTATCACTCATAATTTGCATTCAATGCGTTCATTCAGCATGCCACAAAACGTTTTAAAAAGTCAAAATTTTGTGCCCAACCAACAATCTCGGTGTGTAAAATTTCCACTTCGAAAATTATGCTCAGAATAACAACCTCAAAATTCCCACAATTGAACAATTCACAAAAGGAAATGAAAATATTTTGTGAGCATGCACTGCAGAAATAATGACCACATTGAGTTTGTTTTTATTTTACTAACAATAAGAGTAATGGCATACTAAAAGCATCTGCGATTACTATTATTACTGTTGTGTTACTGTTATTAGTCAACGAGTGAACAGGTAAGTGAGACTATCATTCACCTCTGTCAATGATATTTGTGCTTACTTTACGAAAATAATGTGAACGGAAAGATGAAAAGGATATGTAATGGCGAAAAATTATAATACAGAACAGTCAACTGCTTGTGAGAAAACATGGATTGAGACTAGTAAGCTATTTGGACGCTGAGCGGTTGGTTTGCCGATTGCCTACAGTCTCATTACGATCACCTATTAAAAAACCAAAAAAATCGCAAAACTAAAAAAAACAAGAAATAAGAAGCAGGAATGTACCTACAACTTGACAACGCTGTGAGAAGTAAAGTAGAATATCACGACTGCTTGAATATGTTACAGTTGCATGAGAAAAAAGCTTTTCCCAGCATTTGAGAACGAACTATCGCGCATTAATACTTAATCCTACACGCTACCCACTAATCCAACTCGTCGCCGTCATGCTAACATTCAAAACGTTACTTCAATGCACTGAAAACCTTTTTTCCGCCATATCTCACGTCCTCTTTGTGTTTCGCAAAAATGTTTTGCACATCCATGATCAGCTCAAGGAGTTCTACGATGTGACATATATCTCATCCTGAAACGTTGGGTTCCGTTCGTGACCCTTCCTTGTTAGCATAATCGCATAGAATAACCTCAAAATTCCCACAATTGAACAATTCACAAAAGGAAATGAAAATATTTTGTGAGTAGATGTGATGCAGTGGGAGATGAGAAATTCAATCGCATTACTCCTACAGTATTGACTCGTTCAACTTATTTCATCTGTTACGGCTAACGATTCATGAATTTGTTACTGCTGTTGCGGCAGTAAGGAACTCATGACTCGTTCAATCATTTACTTCACAAATCATTTTACTGGCTAAAATGAGATAGAGTTTCACAGAAATAAATTTTTTAAAAAGAATTCATAAAGCAACAATGCTCAAAAGAATGAATCAAAATTGTATGAATGTAGAAACTGATGAAAGCTATGTAATATACATATGAAAACGGTAATGATGACGGTATTCCTAGTAATGTGAACTGAGAAGGTACTTATGAAATGAAAATTTTGCAGCAGAATTTACTGAGCTGAAAACGAACATAAGGTAATGCCTTGAATGGATAATATATGAACTGATTTGAAATGAGGAAATGAAAATTTGTACAAAAATTCTGACAAAAACGATGAAAACGATTCTATGATGCAAATATATTGTGATTAAGAGATGAAATAAATTTGCAAAATTCACAGAGAACTCAACAAAAACACCAACTTTTTCGAGATTGTAGCATCTTTTTTGGGTATTATAGATGGGTATGGAAGTGGACGATTGAATGATGATACTTAAATGATTTACAGACTGAAACGAATAATCAATACTAGTAGTACAATGTCGCGAATTCATCGATAATATTCTCTTCTTTTTTTTGCGTCGGTGTTTATTTGTTTCAGTTTCAGTTTTGGTGTAATAAAAACGATAATTATTCACACTGCGTTTCATCCGCATTTTCTATTCGTCTTTCAAGAAAACAAAATCAAATACGACAGAATTTTAAGCATTCATTTCAAATTCACTACTACCAAATTCATAATGAAGGCGAAAAACGAAATCTTATTCTAAGTAATCATTTCGTTTGTTTCTGCTTAAATATACTACGCTCTCACATAACTGATCATATGTGCACAATACATTTGCAAAATTCCAAAAACAGAGAATGCCAGTGGTCGGATGAATAATACCACGATGAGACCATTTCGGAGACATACATCAGTTTCAAAAGTTCGACACGCCGAGATGCGATGAGGTAAGTTCGAAAAAATAGTAGGAGAAGTGAACTGATTATAGCTCATGAGTATGGAACGAGGGAATGGATCATGAAAATGATACTGCTAAGTTTATCACAAACAACAAGAGAGTTACTAATGAAAGCGAACTAGTTTATTTCAAGAAAAAAAACTTCAAAAAAAAACCTACCGCCAATTCGAAGGACAAGTCGTTCGGTGCGATCAAGTTTTAGAACACTTATTGGTTTCGATTTCATCCAATTATCCCATTCATCTCGTTCGTTCGCATTCTTTACATCACCATTACTCTTTGTTGCATTGCTATCAGCATCATTCCTTTTAACACTAGTATCTAAGGATGTTGTTTCGTCGATGTATTTGCGTCGTTCACTTCTTTTGAAACCTTCTCTATCACCAATATCCTTCGTAAGCTCATTTTTTTCCACGTACTGATCAGCATTTTGCTTTTCTTGATGCTCAAATGAAGACATCCGATCACGAATTAAGTGAACACTGAAAGTTGCAAATTTGCATCAAAATGTCTTAATTTACACCATTATTCCTTAGTTTCAATAGATAGAAGAATGCAAACAATGATTTTTTTCGGTCAATTTTCATCTGAACATATAGCACAAATGTAAATTTTTAAAATGACAATCTCTATTCATTTGCATCGTCCTAGGCCTATTCAATTTCAAATATATCTTCACTTCTGTATCGCATAACAACTTAGGAAATACTAGTTCGCTTCAAACTGTAGCATCGTGTAATTGAATGAAGCCAATATTGCACACAGGTATCGCTTTGTAACGGCCAACTTTGACGAAACAAAATGAATTGTTGAATGGTGGTTGGCGGTCACAATGAATCTGTTGTTATCAACGAATATAACTCTTTCATTATACCGTGTAATGATGAAATGTATCATTCATTTAATTAATGATTACTAGTAACTACGTACAGTCTATTATTTCATCTGTGCTTCATTATCTCATTTCATTGTTGACTGTGTAATGACCCACTATATTTCAATGATTGTAAAGCATGTAAAATTAGTGAAGATAATAAACACAACAGTAACAGTAATACTATTATTGATAACAGTTATGATAACCATCATAATAACAATACAATGAATTGGATCACTGCTGTAATATTTCCCACTGATATAATGCCCAATATTTATAACGCTGCCCAATATCAACTGCCCAGTATTTATAACGATGATATTGATAGTGGAGAGTATGATGAATAACATCAAATACTTCCGTTCCATTGCATACCGTCATGAACGGAAATGCAGTTACTCATCGCCAAATGAATTATTCATCTATCATTAAAAAGTGAGAAACTATGGCTGATCACTCTAATAGATTAAGAGATAATCGATATTGAGCGATTGATCCCATCACTAGCGAACAGAATCGTTTCAATTAGTGTGTATATGAAATAAATCACGTGTTACAACTATATCAGAAAACATTTGCGTACTGAGAGGGTAGATTATGCGTATGAATCCTTTCAAGTCCGAAAAGTATAGCTGATAAAAGTTTTCGCTGATGCTGTATTTTTCGACTGTATTTGAACGACTAAAACTGGACACTTCATTAGGAAAATTTCCCTCCTCTCTTAAAAAATTCCTTCTTGTGATAGAAAATAAAATGAAAATAAAGAGAAGAAATTTTACTTTGGTTCAGAATATTGACGACCTTGTGCTGAGACATTGGACGGACAGTACAACGATCCTCCAAGAGGACTATTGCAAGCACTTCTGCGTAAGTTATGCTCGCTGTTTCGTAATGCGCATTCATATAAACGCCTATAATATTTAGTAATATCACTCAGATTTTCCATATCATTTCTTATTAACAAGTTTCCTTCAGCAGTAGGTTTTCAATAATTTTTTCAATGATTTGCAGTGTTGTTTATATCGTTGACAATAATAAAACTAAATGAAGAGTCAGCTTATGTTAGGATATCGATATTACATCTCAAGAACTGATAACACGAAGCAAGCGCGATCAGTTCACAGGGAAAATTTATCCAAACGAATTAGCGAAAACATCAAACATGCATATAGTGAACAACGATACCTTCTGCGTGTATTCTGTTCCTGCTTATAATATCTTAATTGATCACCGGAGTTTGAAGTATTCACTGGATTTGTTTCATTTCTGGCCACTTTAGATGGACCAACCGTCCAAAAATGAACATCGGTAGCCGTGAATAAGAAACGTTGAGTGACACCAACACTAGCTGGTTGCGTTGTTTGTGATGAAATAATATGTCCACCTGTCAGCGCATTCTCATGTTCCATTATTCCAATGTGCAAAACAGAAAACAATCGAAATATGTTTTAGTCCACAATAAATTCGGTTCGAATGAGTAGGATCAGTTAAGTGATCAACACCAGAACATCATTGATTCTTGTTTTTACCTAAAATTGAAACAGTAAATGCCTACATGTTAATCTCGAAGAAGAATTCAACAACTTATTCGCTGAATTCAACTTAATACATTCAGTAGTCGAATACATCAAATATCCAGTAAACAACACTGAAACATCAAAACCATCATAATTCAAGTTTTTCCTACACGTGACCGTGCGTTTATTGTGAATCGATCCGATAGTAATTCTCGTTTAAGTATAGGACTTGAATGATATGTTCACGATAGACATTTTGAAACAAGTTTAAGCTCAGGCTTAATAAGTTCAAGCTCGATTTATTGCAGTGTGCTTTTCAATAACGTAACCTAATCCTACGGTGAGTCGGTGAACGATAAATTTAATTCACTTGAATACATGCATTGTCTCTTGGAAAGCAATTTCATGTGTATATATGCAAACTGAACGAAAGCTTTGAACCCACCCACACAAATGAAATGTGAACTTCTACGTGAACGTACCAGCTATTTTGTTCTAATGGCCGCCCAATGCACTGCTATTGGTGTTGCGACTCTACAAAGTATCATTCAAATCTACAAAGCACTCACTGAATGTTACTTTATTGCAGGTAGATTATCGAAATGTGCTTTTTGAATCTGACGAAGAATTGAGCAAACGCGTAAATAAATTACATACACGTCCGGTATTATTAATGCGAACAAACACAAAAGTGTGTGGCATTGTTAATCCGATCTAAGCGTATCGCATAGCATCATCATCAACTCATATTCACCAAGGTTACTCAACAATCATCCACAAATCGCTACCTGTACTCACTTACAGAACATTTTACTATTATCTTTAATAAGTAAATATAAATATGCACATTTCTTGTTTACAGCGTAAAACTATTCACATTGTTATCGAATCATTTAATTACAAGAGGTTGTCCAAAAGTTAGTTCTTCAACACTGATAAATTCATTCCAACTGTAAGATCATATGTGTGACCAGGATGATGACGAAGGCATCAAAAATAAATTTTGTGGTAATTTTGAATGTTTCACCGAAGACATAAACAGTATGGCATACACCTCAATAAGGTACTCGAAGTATAAAAAAGAAAATAGTGTACTCTTTGATACTATCGAACCGTTTACCTGAGCATCTTTACAACACAATCAACAATAGATAAACTTTTTTTAGTGACAGTAGCAAGACGCTGTAGCAGAACCATATGAAAGCTTCTTATATAAGACATGCCTCCCTTCCGATGAGACTAGGGATAGATGTTGTAGAGCCAAGCTGTGATAATGTGATTTAGTAAACGATGCACATTTTGTATCTGATGAACAAAACGTTGACAGGCATACTTTCTAATGTAGCGATTTTCGAAGAAATTCATTGCGTGCTTTTATTGACGGTTTCGTGTCATGTTCTTAATTGCTGATCGAGTACCGAACACAGTACCCCAGAGCATACTTCCGCGAATAAGGAAAGCATACCAGCACTGGCATCCGTATGGATGAAACAAATAACAAACACAAAGAGATACATCCTTTGATCATAGTACCTAAAGTTCTAGATGATAATGCCTATAATACGCATGATTGCAAAATGATTACAAAAAAAGAACTAAACCAAAGGGCAATTCTGAAAATGTGTAACTGTGAATCAACGCTTCATAGGAAAACAAATTTTAAAATCCATCTCCTGCATGCACAGCAATTCACTCCGTTTGATTGATCTAACGTAAACGAAAAATCAATTTCAGTGGCAAAAAGTACGTAAGCTCCAGAAGTATAGAAGAATAATAGTACCGCAGCTACTATAAGTCGAACAAAATCTAGTCACAGATTGAACAATGATAGCAGGTAGTATTTAAAAGCCTAATTGCATTAATAGGTGTACGAATGGTAAACGGTGATCTAAAATCGATATTCGACAAAAAGATATGTTCAAATAAATTGGTTTTTGTATACGATGCACGTATACATATATATATGAAGCTGAAGATGTGCACAAAGTAGCTGAGGTTACAACAAATGAATGATGAAAGAGGAACGCTTTTAATGATATCATAGTGTACTGCTCTGCAGTTGTTGTTCAGAGGATGATGACGATAAGTGAGTGAGAGTTTAGCTCTAAATAATATATCTGTATAGATATGGTGGATATATGCGATGGATTTAGTCGAAGCATTATTTCACTTGACTTATTCAGCACGGCTAAATAATAATTGTATCATACCTGTTAATATCATCATTACTGTACAAATCGCTTGCAGAAAATTGTTCCGAAAACATCAATCAACTGGAAACAATGAACGCAGTTTATTCATTTTATAGCAGCTATTCAAATAAATTAAGAATACGTATCAAATACGCACTCATTCGTTCATATGATGCTAATCTGAATCAAATATTCGTACATCTTATAATCCTGTTAATCCATTCCATCGTCTTCCCCAACCCACTAAAACTCTGTTGATTGCATTAACGAATCTGCTGATCATTCCCTCAGTCATTAACTCAATCATCAACCATTATGATTATTAGTAACCCACAATTTACCAACCAGACGCCAACTATCGCATTACCTAGCATCAAAACCGCATTCTTCCAAATCGCCAACTAAAATGCTGTCGAACTACGCGAGTTGATAAGTTCCACTCTTAACTGTAACAAACCATTCGATTACCATTTAGAGACAGCTGAAATCGTCTGAAGCTGAACTCTCGGGAATGACTACTTCGAGTATGTGAAAAGCATTGGATGGTGTTATTTTATCAGAAACTGAATTATAAAACGGTAAAACTCATAAATCATCCAAGAACATTCGTTTAGTATCGATTTGAGAAATGATTAAATGAGAAACCTCTGGAAAATTTTAATTTCACATTCATGATTCATCATATCATAATTATTGCGTCTACCTAATTGCACATTGAAAGCATCCAAACATAGACATAGCTTCCTTAACCGCTATTTATGACTGGTAACCGTTATTTTTGTTTTTTTGGTTAACAAATTGATGGGTATTACTGTTAAACTTTTCTTCAATGGTGCCCACTTCTGGCTGTAAATATTTACAACAGCGATTTTGCATCGATGACATACTCTTATTATGATGTGAACAATAATCACGAGAATATCCGAAAATCAATACGAATTCGACAAAAACGCATCATTATATGCATAAGCACATATCGTGCATTCGTTAGCTTATATCCAT